>SJXQ01004947.1:90882-203257 GCA_006408695.1 Aepyceros melampus | reverse complement strand
GGGTTTGGGGGGGGGGGGGGGGGGGGGGGGGGGGGGGGGGGGTGAGGCTGATGTAGCTACGCACCCAGGAGCACCAGGGATGATCAGGAGCCCGCAGAAGCTGGAAGTCACAGGGAAGGATCTTGCCTAGAGCTGTCAGAGGGAGCAGGGACATGCCCTGACTTTACACTTCCAGACTCCTGAACTGTGAAAGAATAAATTCCTACTGAGTCACCACATTTGTAGCAATTCGTTAAGGCAACCCTAGGAAACCAATATACTCCACTTGCAAAATATCTGAAATTGTTGCTGCTGTGACCTAAGATTTACCAGGAGAGAAGGGCATGCGGCGCTATCAGTGAAAGTTGGTTAGTGTGAAACAAGCCAACAACAGAAGCACTTCCAACCCAAAATATATACCTTCCCTGGGGAGACAGGCATTTACACTCACCACACGCCTTGTAAGTTCCCTAAAGTCATGCTCAGAATATACTTCTAATTTAGAAAGAAGTCAGTTTTGTTGTTGTTGTTGTTGTTGTTGTTTTTAACTTCTCCATGTCTTGTCTCAACAGGAGTAATTCCTTCAAACCACTGCCCAAGCCTTGGGGCCATTTTTGAGAGTCAGGAGTTCAGCTGGGTGGGAGAGAGAAGGGGGATGGAAAGAGCTTTAGTGATTATAACACAGATGGCTTCAGTTTAGTGTTGGTTTTATGTCTGACACTGGAGCAGCTGAAGCGTCCTAAAGGTTCTATTCACTGATTCTAAACGGCTATGGGCAACAGTTTGCTAAGCCATACCTGAGCCCCCAGGAAGAAGCAGCATCAGCTCCACACTCATGGGTACCACTTCTGTCGGCCCCGCATCCCCCTCCTCACCATCGCTAAGTGAGCCACCATCAACTCCACGCCTCCTGCTGTCTCTTTAGAGGCAAGAAGCCCGCACCTGGAGGAGGGCTTGGTGGGGTCTTGACCCTGCAAAGACTAGCTGTGTGACCTTGGGCATATCTCACTTCACTTCTCCAGATTGTGGTTTCCTTATTCAGAAAATGGAAATAATACCATCCCTACCTCTACACGGCACCATGAGTATGAAATGAGGTGCCACAGATCACAGCATCAGAGCAGGAGAGATAAAGATGGGGCTGGATGAGTAGTGAACTGCCGTTACAGAGAAGGCGCCACATGGTAGAATGGTTAAGCCTATGCCTGTGAGTCAGAAAAGTCTCAGTTCAAATCCAAACTCCACCTCATCTATTTGTGAGACTTCAGGCAAACTGTTTAACCTTTCCAACCACAGTGTCCTCAAATATAAAGACAGGACAGTAATGGTTTCCCACTTCCTATTGTGGCTGTGAGAATTAATGGAAATAATGTCCATAAAAGCAGTGGGCACAATGCCTAGTGGCAACAGTAAACACTGTTATTTTTATTACTGTAGTTATTACCAGCATGCAGATGTTAGGACTCCACTTTCCTGGCCTTGAGCACAGTTATTAACATCACAGTCTGGATCCAGAAAAACCCACATGGATGAGAAAGTGGCAGGGCCCATCCTGTCCCCGGTGGGAGACTGAGCACTGGGATACTGAGAAGGAGACTGGGATACTGGGAAGGAGGCTGGGATCAGTACATCAGCTGTGAGAGCAGACATCAGCCCCCAGACCAACCCCTGGACCCAAACGATGAGTACAACTTGGGGAACACAAGGGCACAGCCTATTTGCCACTGCCTGTGCCAGAATTTGCAGACACAGTTGGTTTTGACATTGTTTCCCCGGTGCTCATCTAATTAACAAAAAACAAAGATGCCCCAGAGCCAGGTATGTCTGGCATGGGAGCCAAGAGAACAGGAGACCAGGCAGGCATAGCTTCAGCCAGGGGACATTCCAGAGAGGAGGAGGTCAGGAGAAGGCCCCCACGTTCTGCTAACTTGGGGTGGGCGAGGCAGCCTCTCTGAAGAACACACGCAGTGAGGGAAGGGTGGGAGTGGAACAGGGAAGAACAAATCCCACTCCATTCTGAATGTTTCTCTTACATTAATCTTTGTATTCCACTCTGCTTTCACTACAAGAATGCTGCATTACCCTGGGATGTACAGGACAGCCCATTCTCAAGGATCCGACCTTTAGAGGCATAACACTTTTCCATTCACACAGAGATAAAAAGTTGCAGAACAGAGAGTATCATTTGTCTTGTTGGAGGTTTACCAGAAAGTCATGATCTTTAAACACCTACAGGGACAGTTTCAAGAACAGAAGATTCTGACACAAAGTAGTCTGCAATAACCAACCATAGCCCCCCCTCCTCTAGTGTAAAAGAAAGCCTGGATTCTAACTTGGGTAAGATGACTCTTTGGGGGACTTCCCTGGTGGTCTATTGGTTATGACTTCACCTTTCAATGCAGGGGCTGTGGGTTCAATCCCTGGTTGGGGAGCTAAGATCCCATATGCCTTGTGGCCAAAAAAACCAAAACATAAAATGGAAACAATATTGTAACAAATTCAATAAAGACTTTTAAAATGGCCCACATCAAAAACAGATCTAAGGGGAAAAAAAGATGATTCTTTGGGACACTAGTCCCACATCTTCTCCGTCTGCTGGCTTTTCAAATAAAGTCGCTATCCCTTTTCCCAACAACTTGTCTTTCAATTTACTGGCTTGTCACACAGCAAGCATTGGAGAAGGAAATGGCAACTCACCCCAGTGTTCTTGCCTGGAGGATCCCAGGGACGGGGGAGCCTGGTGGGCTGCCGTCTATGGGGTCGCACAGAGTCGGACACGACTGAAGCGACACAGCAGCAGCACACGGCAAGCAGTACAAGCTCTTTGGTAACAGGAGGAGGGCAGCAGCAGGCAGCATTCCGAGGTCTTCCTGGTCTCACGCAAGCAGGCCACAGGCCCCTGCTCCAGTCAGCCCCTAACCCAGCCAGCACCCACAGTGCCATAAGCTGCCATGGGATGCGAGTTGGGAACCACAGAGTCTAAGTGACTGTTGGCAGCCCCAGGTCCCCCCTTCCTCCTACGATGCTCGTGCTTGTGCTTTCTCTGGCATCCTTTGTTCTCCAGCTTGAGATTTCAGGAGCAGTTTCTGGCTTGAAGGGTTGGTGACCTTCCAGACACCTTTCTGGGTCTTGGCCATTAGCTTCCTACACAGCTCTTGGAATTGCTCCTCCATTTGGTTCCAATGTCCTCTGTTTCTTGGGGCAAGCCAGTGCCCCTTCCAGCCCCCAGGCCTGCAGTGCCTCACAGCCAGTGGGCCCAGCTCTGGGGGAGCACACGTCCAAGGGTAAGTGTGAACATGCATCAAGGAGGCTCTAACACCTCGGAGAATCTTCCAGGGAGATCCATCCTTATCACAGTCATTGTTGTTTAGTAGCTAAATCATATCCAACTCATTGTGACCCCATGGACTGTAGCCCACCAGGCTCCTCTGTCCATGGGATTTTCCAGGCAAGAATCCTGGAGTGGGTTGCCACTTCCTTCTCCAGGGGATCTTCCCACCCAAGGATGGAACCTGCATTTCCTGCACTGGCAGGCAGATTTTTCACCACCCAGCCAGCAGGGAAGTCCATCACTATTCATCCTTATAAATACTTACTAGGATCTACCACTTGCCAGGCACCATGGTAGGAGTTGGAGATACCATAAAAAGGAAGGCAGACAAGGCACAGGGCTCTCCCAGTGACCAAGGTCACTTGACCAAATCTTAGTCAGGCTCTTCTGAGTCCTCTTCTCAGCTAGGCTTCAGTCCTGGGCTCTGAGTCTGTCCTTACCAAGTCTAGTTTTGCTAAGTTGGTTGAGAGAATCCCTACTCTAGATATCTGATCACCCTGGCCTGTCTTCAGTAAGAATGCTAGTAAAGTCAGTTTAGTAAACCTTTCCACCCACCTATAATGTCTCATCTTAGTGATTTTTCATCACCAACCCCTTTACCATGCTTATTGGCTACAAATCCCCATTGTCAGGGATTACCTTGATGGTCCAGGGGTTAAGAATTTGCCTTGCCTGACTCATGCTGACGTTTGGCAGAAACCAACACAATTCTGTAAAGCAATTATCCTTCAATTAAAAATAAATGAATTTAATCAGTTTTTTAAAAAAAGAATTCACCTTGCAAAGCAGGGGTGTGGGTTCCATCCCTGGTCAGGGAACTAAGATCTCACCTGCCACGGGGCATCTAAGTCTGCACCACAACTACCAAGCCTGTGAGCCACAGCTAGAGAGAAACTCACCCACCACAATAGAAGATCTCACGTGCCACAACTAAAACCCAACACAGCCAAAACTAAAATAAGTCCTTGTATTCATAATTGAGCCCACTCTATCTCCCCTATTGCAATAGCCCTGATTAAGGCTCCCTTACCACTTTAACAAGTACCAGAATAATTTTTTCTTTAACACTAAATTTATTCATTCTCATGTCAACTTCGAAAATGCAACAGCCTCTGGGCACAACAGCCTATTAAGCAAAACATTGACTTCTCTAAATGTGAGTGTGAACTCTTTAATCAAATTAAAGGTTGGATATACATAAAGGGATGCAAGACCCCAAGCACTAGGCCAGAACTTAAATTTTTCTAAGTTGGTGGTGGTGGGTTGCTTCTTTTGGCTTGAGATTCTCAGAAGCAGAGGGTGAATTAACCACACTCCCTGGTTCATAACACACTGTCATCAAGGATCTGAGCAAGGCCCTCTCTTACTCTACTAATTTATCGATTCATTTCCTTTTCTCCCATTAGCCTTTCCTTCCATTAGAGGTGATTATCGGTCTATGTCTAATGGGTATCTTTCTCTTTGTTATATTCTTACAAAATGTGCATATGTTTGTGTACATATGTGTGCGTGTGTGTGTGTGTGTGTGTGTGTGCTGGGTCTTCACTGCTGCACAGGATTTTCTCTAATTGTGGTGGGCCGGGTCTACTCTTCGTTGTGATATAAGGGCTCCTCATTGCAGTGGCTTCTCTTGTTATGGAGCATGGGCTCTAGGCACTCAGGCTTCAGTAGTTACAGCACACTGCCTAAGTTGTTGCAATTTCCAGGCTCCAGAGCTTGGCTCAGTAGTTGTGGCACATGGGCTTATTGCTTCACAGCATATGGGATCTTCCTGGACCAGAAATCAATCGAACCTACATGTCCTACAGTGGCACCAGACTCTCATCCACTGTGCCAACAGGGAAGTCCCCTGTGTGTCCACATTTTTAATTTACCTAACTGCATCTCATTGTCTTGCTTACCTCTTGCACTTAGCAAAGTAGCTACAGGGCTCCATAGGTACAGACTCTACAGTTTGTCTATCTGTGTTCCCAGGGAGAGACACAGACTAGTTTCCCCTTTGCACATCAAATAATGCTCCAAAATCCCCATGCATGTTCCCTTAGGGATTGGTCTGACATTTCCGCTAGATTTATACCTAGGAATGAGACCGCTGGGCCATGAGGTTTATGGTTTTTTTTAATAGAACTAAGTACTAAGGGGCTGCAGGCCACAGGATTGCAAAAAGTCGCACACAAATGAAGCAACTAAGCATGCATGCACCCCCCCCACCACCCTCCTAAGTGGCTGCACTCCCCCCGGGGGGCGCTAAGGACTCTTCATCCTACGTGCTTGCCAATACTTAGCCGCATCCAGCTTTCCCCCTTGTCAAGTCTAATAGGTTTTAAGTGATCTTTTTGTTGTTTTAACTTGCTTTAGGGTTGGGAAGATCCTCTGGAGAAGGAAATGGCACCCCACTCCAGTACTCTTGCCTGGAAAATTCCATGGACTGAGGAGCCTGGTGGGCTATAGTCCATGGGGTCGCAAAGAGTCGGACACGACTGAGCGACTTCACCTTCACCTTCTCCAGATAGAGCCTCTCTCCATATAATGGAGAGCCTTTTATATTTCTTTTCTGTAAATTGCCTGCTTAGCTGCTAGGCCCATTTTTCTATGTGGTTGTTGCTATTTTTCTTTTTGATTCAAACTTGTTGCTACTATGCTGTAGATGGGAATCTTCTTTCAGTTTTAGATATATTGAATACCTCCTCTCATCCATCACCTATTAACTGTAGTATCCTTCATGGAGTGGAAATCAATTTTTCCCTTTATGTTTTATACTTTTTGAAGTTTTTTTAAAAAGAAGTTCTTCCTTGTCCCTAAGACACAAAGATAGACTCTTATGTTATTTTTCATTTCTTTATGAGATTTTAGTTCTCTAGTTAGTCCTTTCCTGTCCTCCAACACCGGTGACTTCACTTGTTGTTGTTAAGTCATGAATGACTCTGCGACCCTATGGACTGTAGCCTACCAGGCTCCTCTGTCCATGGGATTTCCCAGGTAAGAATACTGGCACAGGTTGCCATTTCCTTCTCCAGGGGATCTTCCCGACTCAGGGATCAAACCCACATCTCCTGCATTGGCAGGCGAATTCTTTACCACTGAGCGACCAGGAAAGCCCAGTGACTAGGCCTTGGAGAGTCAACTAAAAGGGATCCGAGTTATTAGCTCACTCACTGAATAGTTAATGAGCCCCTACTATGTGAGGCATTATGCTTGGAGCTGCAGACAGAAGAAAAGACATTGTCCCTGGAGCAGCAGATAGACAACAGGACACTGTCCTTGGACTCAATGACAGGAGTGGAATAGCAACTCCATGTGACGTAATAGATGAGAGAAATCTGGGAAGTGCAACCCTAACTTGAAGAGATTAAATTTCAGCTTGCAAACTGCCTAGATGAGACTTGTCTCAGAAGGCATATGTAAATCATATGCAAGTCAGATGAAAATAACATTGCAAATATTTGTATATCCCAAGAATAGCCCAGAGAGGAACATCCTTGAGACTTTAGAATTCCTTTCCCAGTCTAATGTAAATTGGTGCAGCCACCAATGGAGAACAGTATGGAGGTTCCTTAAAAAACTGAAAATAGAGCTATCATGTGATCCTGCAATCCCACTCCTGGGCATATATCCAGAGAAAACCATAATTTGAAAAGATACATGCATCCCATTGTTCACTGTAGCACTAATTACCATAGCTAAAATGTGGAATCAACCTAAATAAATGTCCATCAACTGATGAATAAAGAAGATGTGGTGTATATATGTATATATGTATATAGATAGACAGATACACACACACACATACATATGCATATATTAAGAAGGGCATGGTAACCCACTCCAGGATTCTTGCCTGTAGAATCCCAGGGACAGGGAGCCTGGTGGGCTGAAGTCCATGGGGATACAAAGAGACACAATTGAAGTGACTGAGCAGCCACATATGCACACGCACACATGTGCACACACACACACACATTTTATATATATATATATATATAAAATATGGCATATTACTCATCCATTAAAAAAAGAGTGAAATAATGCCATTTGCAGCAATATAGATGGACCTAGAAATTGTCCTACTAAGTAAAGTAAGCCAAAAACAAATACCATATGATATTGTTTATATATGGGATCTAAAAAAAATACAAATGAACTTATACACAAAACATAAATAGACCCATAGACACAGAAAATAAACTTATGGTTACCAAAGAGGAAAGGAGGTGGGAGGGATAAATTTGGAGTTTGGGACTATCATATACACACTACTATATATAAAATAGATAACCAACAAGGATCTACTGTATAGCACAGGATACTTACACTCAATATTTTGTAATAACCTATAAGTAAAAAGAATATATATACTCATATATATATACATAAAGCTATATGTATATATATAAAACTGAATCACTTTGCTGTACGCCTGAAACTAACACAATTGTAAATCAGTGATACCTCAATTTAAAAAAAAAACAAAAGCAGAATTCCTTCCTCAATCTAGAAGGATTTGTACCAGGACTAGAATGTTAGGCTTTAACAATCAAGTCCTCAAAACCAAAGTGAAATCAATTACAAAGAAAAAATTGATCAAATGTCCTCAACTCAGCCTCCATAGTGCACCTAATGGGCAGACTCTTTCCTTGGAAAGCCATTTTCTGGGAGTCATTTTCTCCATAAATACACACACCCATGAATGAGTTTGGCCAAAGAAGGCTTAGCCATAACTCTTTGTGGAAACCTCCAAGGGCTTGCAACAACACTTCTGGTAGCAAATGCCTGCCGGAATGATCTCCTGCAGAGAGACTTCTCCACCAGAGGAATACCTAAATACTTTATTTACTAAGGTTTTCAAAGCAGCACCATCTGCCTTGAGAAGTCTTAAGAGGAGGCACTATACATTTAATAATTGAAATAATTCAATGGAAGAATAGCAACTACAGTATCAAATGGGAATGAAACCAAAATGCCCAGGCCATGCTTCTTCTGGCACTCCTTCCAGAGCAGGGGAGAAAGTGGGTGGATAACCTCACAGCAAGGGTGTATCAATAACCCACCTCCCCACCCTCACTACCTGCAGGCACATACAAGGTAAACAGCCCAAGCTCAGGGAAAGGGAACCTTCCTGTGTAGGAGTCAGGAACTTGAGTTTGGTTCCTGGCTTTGCTCTTAACTATGATGTTGGGTAATCTCTTTGCCTGATTGTGCCTCAGTTTCCTTGTATGCCAAACCAGCACATGGGGCCAGATAGCATTTCTGAACATCGGATAGGAACAGTAAGCATGTCGGCTTTTTTTAGGGATGTTGTCAAAACACAAGTCCTGCCCTTGATCTGCTAAGTCAAAATGAGGATAGCATGGCCAGAACCACTTGAAAACTACCTTTCTCTCTGCTCTAACGTGCTGTGTGAGACTTGGAGAATGTTATCGCATCATGTACCTGCAGCATCCCTCAGACAAGAAAAGCCCAGCATATTAGCCTCCTCAGGAACTACAGACATAGTCCTCAACTTTATCACTGTCTTTAACTCCTACCTGTAGATATCATTCCACAGTGTTAGGAGAACAGAAAAAACCTATAAATCTCTTTGTGAATGTGTGTGTGTGTGTGTGTGTGTGTGTGTGCGCGCGCTAAGTTGCTTCAGTCACGTCCAATTCTTTGCAACCCTACGGACTGTAGCCCGCCAGGCTCCTCTGGCCATGGGATTCTCTAGGCAAGAATACTGAAGTGGGCTGCGAAGCCCTTCTCCAGGGGATCTTCCCAACACAGGGACCAAACCCAGGTCTCCTACATTACAGGATCAAACCTGTGTCTCTCATGTCTCCTGCCCTGGCAGGCAGATTTTTTACCACTAGCATCACCTAGGATGGGAAGCCCCTCTTTGTGAATACAAACAACTCTAACAAAGTTTTTATTTATTTTTAATCTTGGTTTCTTTTAAATTTTTTGGCCACACCAAGCACCATGTGGCTCCTTAGTTCCCCAACTAGGGATTGAACGCTCACCTCTTGTAATGAAAGCACAAAGTCTTAATCCCTGGACTTAATCACTGGACTGTCAGAGAAGTCCCCTTTAACAGTAGTTTAGATCTATGAAAACATAGCTTTGATTTTAACAGTGAGCCTCCGCACATCCCAAACAGAAAGAACTCATGCAAAGAACCCCATTGGTTATGAATGCCTCTGGGATTTCAGGATGAAATGCTCTGTGAGACGAGATGCTATTTTGTTCATCATTGCTGTGAGATAATAGAAAGTAAATATATTGGTCTCTGCCCCTGTTCCTGGCATAGAGCTCCTAAAACTCTTATAAATTCCAAAGTGACTGGGAGCAACTTTCATTCCATTGAGGAAATTCTGGGTGGTCTCCTGGATGGGGACTAACCACCAGAAAGACCAGGTCATGATTAGAAGCTTGGAACTTTCAGTTTCTCATTCTCCAGAGAGGAGTGAGGGACTGGAAATGAGTAAATGATTAATGATGCCTATGTGAGGACACTTCCATAAGATCCGAAGAGTACAGGGTCTGGAGAGCTCACAGATTAGTGAAGACATCCACACTGGGAAAGTGATGCACCCCAACTCCACAGGGACAGAGGGCCCCTGTGCTCGGGGCCCTCCCAGAGCTTGACTTTTGAATCTCTTTATCCGGCTGTTCATCTATATCCTTTATCATGTTCTTTAATTGTCAGGGTCCAGCCCCGGTGGATCCAGGGAAATTCGAAGCGGGGATGGCTTGGGCAAGGAAAAACTTATTTATTTATTAATATAAGATTAGATTAGGAAATAATAGTATAGTAGGAAAATTTAGTGGAGAAAAGAAGGCTGAATAACTTGGTTTACATGGAAAGCCAATAAAGTTCCAGACAAGGAGCTTGCACCGACTACGTTGGGCCACAGGTGCCTGCTTGAATAGCAGAGAGTGCCCCGCCTTGGCTCCCTCTTGCGTGGGTCTCAGAAGCCCGGGCAAGTAAGTAGACTCGGTGAGCCTCCATGCCCCAGATGGGAATTCAGCCTGAAATTGGAGGGAGAGGGAGCAAGAGAAAGAATCGACACGGGGGAGGCCAGGCTTGTGCAAAACCCCCCTCCAAATTTATTATTTAAAAAGTGTTTATATACCCTAAATTTTACATAATGGAAGATACAGAGTCATGCAGGGGCAGCAGTCCTGACCCTTTCTGTATATCTTTTGGTATACAAAAGGTCTCAGGTGATTTACATCATCTTCTGGCCAAGAGGCTTGCTAACACTTTTTGGCTCTCTGTTTTTTAATGAATGTTAATCTCGTTTCCCCTGAAGTGTTTTTCTTTAATCCGCATCTCCTTAAAGCACTAAAGTTACATCCCTATAGAACAAAGGTGCAGTGGGTTATAACAAAGAAGGTACTTAACTCAAAGATCTAATGTTGCTACTTGTTTTTTCTATATACCAACTATATCAACAAATAAAAGATATGAAAATTTGGCAGCAAGTATTGGCTCAACAAATGAAACCTTTAATCAGCCCTATTCTAATGATTTTGACTCCTCGGAAGCCCCTACATGCCTAGAATGTTTTAGGCTTCTTGTGCCTCCCACGGTCGGGAGGCCTCAAACAATCACATGCGCAGCTGCAGGCAGGCTAGAAAGCCATCAGAGAGGTTTTTGGATTGAAACACCCTTTCAAATGCAGAAGACTAAAGCCTTGAGTTGACTTTTTTCAGAGAATGTCAGAAGAGTGGAAAAGCAGGCAGATTCTTATTTTGGGGGGTACATGCTCAGGAAATGCCAGGGGGAAAACTTGAGATCTGACTCGACCTTGCCCATCAAATCTCTGCCACGTGACCTTGTCACGGGTGGGATTCCTCACGCTGGCTTCCAGCATTTAATAACCTGGTAAATAAAAGAAGTGCTTCCCTGAGTTCTGTGAGCTGCTGGGACAAATTAATCAAACATGAGGGGGATGGGGTCATGGGAACTCCAGTTTGTAGCCAAGTAGGAGATAATTTTCTACAGTTTATTGTGATCCACACAGTCAAAAGCTTTGGCATAGTCAATAAAGCAGAAATAGATGTTTTTCTGGAACTCTCTTGCTTTTTCCATGATCCAGTGGATGTTGGCAATTTGATCTCTGGTTCCTCTGCCTTTTCTAAAACCAGCTTGAACATCTGGAAGTTCACAGTTCACGTATTGCTGAAGTCTGGCTTGGAGAATTTTGAGCATGACTTTACTAGTGTGTGAGATGAGTGCAATTGTGCAGTAGTTTGCGCATTCTTTGGCATTTTCTTTCTTTGGGATTGGAATGAAAACTGTCCTTTTCCAGTCCTGTGGCCACTACTGAGTTTTCCAAATTTGCTGGCATATTGAGTGCAGCACTTTCAGAGCATCATCTTTCAGGATTTGAAATAGCTCAACTGGAATTCTATCACCTCCACTAGATTTGTTCATAGAGATGCTTTCTAAGGCCCACTTGNCTTTCTTTGGAATTGGGATGAAAACTGACCTTTTCCAGTCCTGTGGCCACTGCTGAGTTTTCCAGATTTGCTGGCGTATTGAGTGCCGCACTCTCACAGCATCATCTTTTAGGATTTGGAATAGCTCAACTGGAATTCCATCACCTCCACTAGCTTTGTTCGTAGTGATGCTTTCTAAGGCCCACTTGACTTCACATTCCAGGATGTTTGGCTCTAGATGAGTGATCATACTATCATGATTATCCAGGTCATGAAGATCTTTTTTGTACAGTTCCTCTGTGTATTCTTGCCACCTCTTCTTAATATCTTCTGCTTCTGTTAGGTCCAGACCATTTCTGTCCTTTATCGAGCCCATCTTTGCATGAAATGTTTCCTTGGTATCTCTCATTTTCTTGAAGAGATCTCTAGTCTTTTCCATTCTATTCTTTTCCTCTATGTTTGCACTGATCGCTGAAGAAGGCTTTCTTCTCTCTTTTTGCTATTCTTTGGAACTCTATATTCAGATGCTTATATCTTTCCTTTTCTCCTTTGCTTTTTGCTTGTCTTCTTTTCACAGTTATTTGTAAGGCTTCCCCAGACAGCCATTTTGCTTTTTTGCATTTCTTTTCCATGGGGATGGTCTTGATTCCTGTCTCCTGTACAGTGTCACAAACCTCATTCTACAGTTCATCAGGCATTCTATCTATCACATCTAGGCCCTTAAATCTATTTCTCACTTCCACTGTATAATCAGAAGGGATTTGATTTAGGTCATACCTGAATGGTCTAGTGGTTTTCCCTACTTTCTTCAATTTAAATCTGAATTTGGCAATAAGGAGCTCATGATCTGAGCCACAGTCAGCTCCTGGTCTTGTTTTTGCTGTCTGTATAGAGCTTCTCCATCTTTGGCTGCAAAGAATATAATCAATCTGATTTTGGTGTTGACCATCTGGTGATGGCCATGTGTAGAGTCTTCTCTTGTGTTGTTGGAAGAGGGTGTTTGCTATGACCAGTGCATTTTCTTGACAAAAATCTTATTTTTTTCTAAAGAAGGAGCAGGATCATACAAGCATAATTTGACAGTGTCAAGGCCTCAGTCAGTGCTGGAAGAGCTAGATTCTCAGTGGTCACAAAGAGACTCATTAAACTGATGAGGCTTAATAACTTGTATTCTGTGCAAAGAGAAAATTTCCTAGCCAGAATTTCATCAGGAGTTTGTTTCCCTAGGTCAGCTATATGACATCAGGACACTGTGTGTGTAAAGGAAAGGAGATATTGATTTGGGTGAGGGGGGAGTGGAAGGGATATTGTGTGGTTAAGGCTAGTGCCATAGAACGTTAGCAGAAAACCATCTATTACCACTGTGGTTTACTATCATTCAGCAAATATTGATTGAGACCCTAGCACATGACAGCGACTAGATTAAGAACAAAGGATACAGAGGGTAAAAGATGTCTCCAGTCGTCAGGAAGGTCAAGGTCACCACGATAATAGGTGACTGCTTCCAGGAAGACAGATTGGACATAAAGCCCATACACCAAAATCTCATTTTTACTGTTGCATGAATGGTCTTATTTAAGATCTTATTTAGGATGGATTGGAGGTAGAGAGGGGAAGAGAATGGGCCTAGATCTGAGTCAGAACAGAACTCCAATTTCTCTACTCCCAGAAACAGTGAGTATGGTAAGACTTTTCTCTAAGGTGGCAGAAAGACTTATGCTAGGTTAGGATCAGGGTATTAGTGTAAAATATTAAAAGAGACTCAAATCATATACATATACATCTGTAAAGATCAATGAAGCACATACACACCCTTTCCAGGTTACTAGTTCATTTATTTGTTATTGCTTGGCTGATAAAAGAGTCACAGATGCAGAATCAAAATAAAGTTATTTTAACATGACTATAGTTAATACGTCAGAGCTATGGTTTTTCCAGTAGTCATGTCTGGATGTGAGAGATGGACCATAAAGAAGGCTGAGTGCTAAAGAATTGATGCTTTTGAGCTGTGGTGTTGGAGAAGACTCTTGAGAGTCCTTTAGATAGCAAGGAGATCCAATTAGTCCATCCTAAAGGAAATCAGTCCTGAATATTCATTGGAAGGGCTGATGCTGAAGCTGAAACTCTGATACTTTGGCCACCTATAGTGAGGAACTGACTCATTTGAAAAGACCCTGATGCTGGGAAAGATTGAAGGCAGGAACAGAAAGGGGTGCTAGAGGATGAGATGGTTGGATGGTATCACTCAGTGGGTATGAGTTTGAGGAAACAGGGAGACAGTGATGGGCCAAGAAGCCTGGCATGCTGCAGTCCATGGGGTCACAAAATGTTGGACACAACTTGGTGCCTGAACAAGAACACTAGTTAATACTGCTGTATGGTATATTTGAAAATGAAGGCAGTAGATCTTACGATTTCTCATAACAAGGGAAAAAACAATTTTTCTTTTTGGGGAGAGTATCTATATAACATGATGAATGTTAACTTTCTGTGATCATTTCACAATGCATGTAATTAAATTCATTTTGCTTATATTCCTACAGTGTTATATATCATGTTATCTCAATAAACCTGGGAAAAGTCATTTATTCCAAAGATGCACCATTTCAAGATTGTATCATGATACAAAAAGAGAGCTCTTGCATCTTATACTGTTCTTGACACCGTCATTTAAAATGATATTCATTCATATATTACTTAGTGCTTACAATATGCCAGAGAGAATCTGACAGCCTCTGAGTAGGACAATGGTAGGCAAAAATTGACCCATTCTTGGCCTCATAGAACTTATGTTCTGGAGAAAGAAGAGAGACATCAAATAATCATCAACTAAACCTAGAATTTCAAGCTTTCTTAAACTTGAGAGGTGTGAAAAGCCTGTCCTAGGTGGGGGTGGGGAGCAGAAATATTTTTCTGAAGTCATGATGCTTGAGCTGGTATTTGAAAGATAAGCAAGAAGCAGCTAGGCAGGGGTAGATGTAGTCTTCCAGGCAGAAGGTTGTTGCTAGCCCAAGGGCTGAAAAAGGAGAATGTCAAGTTAGAGTTTAAGGAACAGAAGCTGGGTTGGTGGGGCTGGAGCACAGAGAGGGAGAGTAGAGGGGAGGTCAGGGGTATTGTCATATGCTTCCGTGGCGGCTCAGATGGTAAAGAATCTGCCTGCAATGCAGGAGACCTGGGTTCGATCCCTGGGTCAGGAAGATTCTCTGGAGGAGGAAATGGCAACCCACTGCAGTATTCTTTCCTGGAGAATCCCATGGACAGAGGAGCCTGACCTGTACAGTCAGTCCAGGGGTTGCAAAGGGTTGAACATGACTGAGTGGCTGACTTGCTGTGCTGTGCCATCACTCAGTTGTGTCTGACTGTTTGCGACCCCGTGGACCCCAGAGAGTGGGTTGCCATGCCTTCCTCCAGGAAATCTTCCCAACCCAGGGACTGAACCCAGGTCTCCCACATTGCTGGTGGATTCTTTACCAAGAGCCATTAGGGAAGACCAAGAATACTGGAGTGGGTAGCCTATCCCTTCTCCAGGGAATCTTCCCAACCCAGGAATCAAACCAAGGTCTCCTGCCTTGCAGGCAGATCTCTACCAGCTGGGCCACGAGCGAAGCATGGTCTAACACTGCTAGTACTACTGATTTAAACTTTATCCTAAAGGCAAATTGTTTAATAGTGGTAAGCAGAGAAGTAACGTGACCCTGACTTATTTTCATTCTCCAGGAAAGAGTCAATGGTGGCCTAAATTTAGGCTAGGGCAGTGGCTGTGAATGTGAAGCGAAGTGAGAGAATTTGAGATATATTTAGAAAGTTGTATATTCATAGCAGTTGAGATGTCAAAAAAAATAAATCAAGGCTTAGTAAGGAGAGACTTTTGTTCAAAAGGATTACTGCAAGGGAGGGGAATGCACAATAGGGAGAATGCTATGGCAGTAAGGTCTGAAAGCATTGGAAAATCAAAACAAAATAAGAGGTTTCCTTTTCTAGGGTAAAAAAGGCAAGCAGGAATAAGCACAGTCTTTGGAGAGGATGTTGGACAAGCAGTGGGAAATAACCGTTGGGTCTGAGAGCAACAAGGACTCACTATAGTTGGCTAATTCCCAGGAGAAACTGACAAGAGGCTATGTTCCACTTTTAATGTCTGTAGTCAGGCTTGGAGACAAGCAGAATTCCAGGTCAGAGACCTATAGGAATGATTAATTTTGGTCAAGACAAAGCAGAGTATGCGGCTGCTGCTAAGTCGCTTCAGTCGCAGCCCACCAGGCTCCACCATCCCTGGGATTCTCCAGGCAGGAACACTGGAGTGAATTGGAACGACAGTTGTGAAGGCCTGGTTCAAGAGTGCCACCATGACTCAAGAGACAGCGCAGGGGCATATGGGAGAGGCCGGAGCTGCTCAGTGGGTCAGTGAATCCTTTTGCCCCTCTCTACGGGAGAGTCACATATTCATTTTATGTTAGAGGTTGGCTTTTCATGGCCCTGAGTTCATTTACCCTCATAACACCCAAAGAAGTAAGTGTGTTAGAGTGGGAAGGGTTGGATTAGCAGTCTTCCTGTCTGTTTCTTTTTCAGAAGAGAAATCATAGTCTAGAGAGGGAAATTGACTTACCAAGGCATCACAGCTAGACAGTAGAAAGGCTATGAACTGGAGCCAGAACTTCCAACACCCAGTCTGGGAATGATCTTACTTTATATGGCTGCTTCACTTCACGTCAGGGGAGCGTTGCAGATTCCTCCCAGGGAGTAAACTGAAGTGCTTTCTGCCTTCCTCATCTGTCACACTGCTATATCCACAGATATTTATTACATACACACATATCTTAATCTGAAGGATCCATGATCTTACTTTGAAGTTTGCTCACTCGAGTTTTCAGTTCCTGTCATCGTGTTCTGGTTTGTGCTTAGCTTGGCCATCCTGGAATTCAGGATGGAGCTGAAAGGCAGGTATGACTTTGGCATGATAGATTGATACGGTGTGGGAAGTAGACTGTAGGCTTTGGAGGCAGGCAAAACCTGATTGGAAACCTATGTCTGTCATTCGCCAGCTGTTGTCACCTAGGTCAAGTTATTTATGTTCTCTGAGCCTTGTTTTTTTCATTTGTAGAGTCAGATAATTCCAGTCGCCTCACTTGATTGTTGCAGGAACTCGATGATGTCATAACGTTAGCCGTTGTTTTGTTGGGCTTGTAATATGTGTCAGGCATCGTGCACAGTGCTTTAGAGAATTATCTTTTTTATTCACTTATTAAGTGCATAGTATGTTCTAGGTATCCTTCTAAGGACACAGAGAAAACAATCTGATAAATTTCTTGCCCCCAGGGCAATCTAGTTAAATTAGAAGCAGAACACATTAAAATATGCATATGGTTTTGTCAGTTAAGTGCTCTGGAGAAAAGTAAAACAGCTAAAAGAAAAGCAAAGTAAAACGGAAAGGGGATGAGAAAGTGCCTGGGGGTTGCTGAGTGTGGTGTAGCAGGGGGTCGGCCATGGTGCCTGCAGAGACTGTAGGCACAATTGAGCTAATGTGCTTATTGGTGCAATATACCAGTTGGTAGCTTTCCCCTTCCTTCCCTTGCCCGGTTCCCTCTCCCTACTTCGCTTCATCCTTTAATGCATTGAGCATCTGTGGTTTGCCTAGTTAGTCCCTAGGGAAATGAAGATGAATGTTTCTTTTATTCCTGTCTCCACCGACCCCTCTATGCATTTAACCCCCAATTTGTTCCACAAAGATTTAAGATAAATAAATAGGAAGTGGTCTCATTTTTTAGTTGCTAAAGATATGCTGGCATGGTTTGGGATCTGGGAGCTGAATTGTGCCATTGGTGCCCAGGGTGCCAGTGCGTTTCTCAAGGGCACAG
The DNA here is from genome assembly GCA_006408695.1 of Aepyceros melampus. NCBI lineage: Eukaryota > Metazoa > Chordata > Mammalia > Artiodactyla > Bovidae > Aepyceros > Aepyceros melampus. Next base: position 185,674 of record SJXQ01004947.1, on the reverse strand, counting down.
TAGGACATTGCTGATCGGCGCTAGTCTGTACCTGTGCCTACACCCCTGGGATGAGCCCTAAAAAATCTGCCTGGCCCATTGCGGGCCTCCTGTCAAGCTGACCCAGCCTGTGTTCTTTGCAGATGGTGAGTGCCCTCATTCAGACTGTAGGTGGGGCCTTGAGGCTTGGAGCTGTAGCCGCATCCTGGGAGAGCTTTGCTCCCAACACCCACCCATCTCGACCCCCAGGAGAGAGAGGGAAAGGACTGACCAGGATGCAGTAGAAAAGGGCATAAGATTAGGAACATTTTCAAATTATTTTCAGTAATCCGGTCTTAGCTATAAACAACAGCTGTGCGTTTAATCACTGAAACTCTTTCCATTCTGGAACAGCCTGTGTCCCCTGAGGAGGGGCGCTATTATCCAACAGTTAAGTCGTTAGAGGCTTCTTAGGGACGGTAGGCAGTCTGCTGGGAAAGGAGGAGATGAATCCCTTTGTTATAGTGACCTGCGTGTCCCAGTACCCCCTGCGTCAGACCATCCCCTTAATCCTACCATCTCTGAGGTTTGCTCTGATATGTCTGTCACTGAGGAGGGTGGGAGGTACCGTCTCTCACAAGGGAAACTAAAGGGGCCAGGAAAAGCCATGCTTCTGTGTCGCCTTCAAGAACCGAACGGCCTTCTTGCTTTGTAAGGATTGCGGATTCGGGAAGGAACTGTCTGTCTCCTGTCTCCACCACCACAATGACAGCAGTAAGGAGTCACGTGACAATTGATGACGCTTCCGTGATGGTGGTTGTGTCTTCGTTGCCAAGCATGTCTGACTCTTCCAACTCCATGGACTGCAGCCCGCCAGGTTCCTCTGTCCATGGGATTCTCCAGGCAAGAATCCTGCAGTGGGTTGCCATTCCCTTCTCCGAGGTTCTTTCTGACCCAGGGATCGAACCTGGGTCTCCCACATTGCATGCAGAGGATGGCTGGAAGACAGGGGCCAAAAGAAACACCCTTTGCCTCTTCTCTCCTTCCTTATGGCGTTCTCCTTCTTTGATTTTTGTTTTATGTATTTTGTGGTTTTATTTTTCATTTTAACACCGTGGGTGGGCTTTTAAGTCAGAGCCAGAAACACCAAAGGCATCGTATCAGGAGAATAATGAGAAGGCAGACGGATGAAGGAGCTCTGAGTAAAGCAATGTGCTGGGTGGAATCAGCGTGGACTGTGCCGTGCTCACAGGGTTAATGGTCCCACGGAAGAAGCGAAAGCAGTGCAGCCACAGAGCGAAAGCCCTGTCGACTGTGAATACAGATTAGAAGTTAAAAGACGTGCAGTGGCAGTAGCACCACGATGCGCTTACTACAACCTGTCCATTCCTCTCCTGGCCTCTGCTTGCAGACACCAGGCCTCCACTCGCCTCCCCAGATCCTGTTCTCAGTCAGGAAGTCTCCGTTAGATCCTCACTTCTTCCATTCCCATCTGGCTTAATAAACAGGAGGCAGGCATTGTCCTTTTTCATCATTTTCCTTCTTCCAGGACCTTTGCTTCTTTCTACTTTCCTCCTGTATAAATTTAGAAATGCCTCCAGCTAAAAGTGGTAGAAAAATGGTGATTTGGACAAATAGGGCTGCTTTTTTCTTATGTATCCACGAATTCCAAGCTAGGCAGTCCAGGGATGCTCCCACAGTCTGACAAAGCCATTAGGAAATACATGGTTTTCAGTCCATTCCGTCATATGTTGACTTTTATCCTCAGGTTTGTTGCCTCATGGTCTCAGCATGGCTCCTACACATCCAGGCATCGTGCCCTCATTCCAGGCTGGAGGAAGGAAGGAGGACAAAGAGCTTCTCTGAGTGAGGCATTAGTGGTCCTTCATGACAAACCTCTCATATCTGATGATTCCACCTGCTCATCCCAAGACCAGTAATTGGAGGAGGGGATGCAATTACTCTGCCTGGTTTAAACTAATCATGCTTCATCTTCTCAGGGCTATTGGGGAGTAGGGGCCTACTTTCTCTGAGAACAAGGGTCCTCTGCCCCTGCCTGAACAAACCAGGGTTCTGTTGTCAGGAAAGAAGTGAGGTGAGGGCTCTTGGATGACTTCTGCCACCCTTCTTTTCTGAGGTCCTCCTTTTGCCTAACTTTGGTGGCCTGGAGTCTCTAAATTTGAGGGTATATGTGGGAAGGGGTATTTGTTAATGCAGGTATTTTTAATGTCCAGTAGAAGCTCATGTGTACTTTCTGACATACCATTGCATTTTGGAATCCTCAGAGTCCTGCCTTGGCCTCTGAATTACAATTCTAGATTTAGAAGCTTCTGAAAGCTTGCTTTTCCAGAGGAAACCATTTGATTTTTGTGGCTGTGTTTGAATGGATCATCTTTCACTGGTTAATCTGACCCCATTTGCTTGAATGAACATCACTCCATGTCTTGGGGCTTCAGAACATGGACAGTTCTTCATTCTTTTCTCCTAACAGGTAGTGACAAAGCATTTGCTTGCATAGAAAAGCACTAGGAATCTGTGTCCCCCACAAGGATAACCAGGCTACTCTTAGCAATTGGCAGTGGCCTCTGTGGATTTCACAGCAGGAGGAAGGAGATGTCGTGTAGTCAGCTTAGAAATCTGGGAATCCTTATTTTCCAGCCATACTGAAGAGTTCTAGGGCAGAATTCCCTTCCCAGGTTCTAGAGGCCTTGTTCCTCTGCCCTCTCTACTCTTTGACAGTAAGCGGCAAGATATGATGGAAGGGAATGAACCCTTTACCTCATTGGAAAAGCATCAACACTTAATTTGGTTTGGAAGGCAGAGCAGAGGGTGAGAAGCTGACCAGGATTTCGAGGAAGTGATGTTATATCTTACTTTGTAATCTCACATCTTACCTTGATCTCTACAGAACCATAGGACGCCCCTGGATGTATGTGCTGTGACCTCCTTTCAACACACCAGGCTGTCAAAGAGGCTAATTGTTTTTTGTTTTCTCATGTTAATTTTTCCCTGTGAGAATTATCTTTTTTTAGGAATGATGGCATCTGGCTCTTATTTACTTCTAAGTCTTCATCTAGCAATAGAATGGTGCAGGAAGGTCTGGGGGAGCAACATTTTTGGAGAGACCAAGACCGCACACACACACACGTTGGTGGGCAGCCGTCCCAAGCCCATGAACTGTCTCCAGGACTTGGCTCTGAATGTGGCGGAAGGTAGTCATGCCACAGTCCAACAAAACGTTGCATGTTACATTCCAACAGTTTCAGTATTTGTCCCCAAGAGCTTGCATTAGACACTAAATGATAATAATGAGCAAATTCAATTAGAAACTACTTTAGAGCTAGAAAACTTAATGACTATAAATAACAAAGGGAATAAGCCATATCACCTGCTGCATGTAAACTGCGTAAAGAGCTTGTTTGAGTTAAACATTAGTTAAGCAACATTAAATTTGAAGGTGTTTCCATTAGCCAAAGGTATGTGCTGGGTGACAGAGTGATTATTACAGATTTGACCAGGCTTTCTGTCTGGTGTAAGAGGAGCTCTGGCTAGGGTATGGCTAAGGGTTAACTGAAAATTTCTGATGCCCATCAAAAGTGGAATTATGACTTTTATAATGAAGGCTTGCCTTTAACTATGTAAGTGAAAGTGAAGTCGCTCAGTGGTGTCCGACTCTTTGCAACCCCACGGACTGCAGCCTACCAGGCTCCCCTGTCCATGGGATTTCCCAGGCAATAGTATTGGAGTGGATTGCCATTTCCTTCTCCAGGGGATCTTCCCGACCCAGGGATCTAACCCAGGTCTCCTGCATTGTAGACAGACGCTTTACCCTCTGAGCCACCAGGGAAGTCCTTCCATTTTATAGGTAATGAAAGTTTATAGGCAAATGAAATTTTAAGCTTACCCTATGCTTAATTACCATGGGAACTGCTTGCCCACAGACTCTGAGGATGACAGCACTCTTCTTTTAGCTGTAACTCCTTAATATTTTACTTCTTGCAAATAAACCATTTAGTTAACTAAACTTAAGGAACCACCATTAAACAATTCATTGTGTGTATATGCTTAGTTGCCTCAATTGTGTCCGACTCTTTTTGACCCTATGGACTGTAGCCCATCAAGCTCCTCTGTCCCTGGGATTCTCCAGGCAAGAATACTGGAGTAGGTTGCCATTGCCTCCTCTAGAGAATCTTCTCACCCAGGGATCCAACGTGCATCTCGTACCTTTCCTGCAAAGGCAGGTGGATTCTTTATGACTAGTGTCACTTGGAAAATCCAACCAATTCATTAATTAAAGTGTAATATTCCTTTTATTATCAATCATAATCACGTCTCTATTTACATTGAGCTTTATTTGATTTATTGCTTCTAGCATTGCCTGCAAGAGATGACAGATATTTTGTCATCAGGCTTATTCAGGAGAGTGTGATTTTAAGATGATGAGCTAAAGTTGAAAAGAAAAATGTTTGGATACAAACCCCAGCTTCGTCATTTACCAGCCTGACCACCTTTCTCAAATGATTATAGCTTCTTAAAGTCTCAGTTTTTTTTTCTGAAAAATGGGTTATCTCTTCTGTGTACAGTTGTTACCGACATGGAAAGATGTTCTTCCCACAGCCTTTCTGCCCTGTCCAGTGTTCACCTTGTAGAATGTTTCATGAATTGGGCTAAAATGTGTGAAGTCTTTAAATGTTGGTGTTTGTTTGACCAGCATTCTGCTATCAGCCAGTCACTGTTTGCTCCCGGCACAGCTTCCTAGGTGATCACCTCCACTTGAATCATGGGGTTAACTTTTGTCTTTTCAGCTGACTTCAGAGTTTATTTTTGTAGCTGAAATTTCCCATGAGCCCCAGACATACAGGTCTGCCTGCTTACCTGACATTTCTAACTAGATATTTCACAGTCAACTCAAAAGAGAATTCTCGTACATATCAAGGCATCCACACCAGATATCTGGGCACCATCTGTAGCAGAATATCATTTTGTAAGACTAAATCACTAAATATGTACGGAGGAGAGATAGAAAGAGAAGGCAAAAGCCAGATTGTGGCGAGAGGAAGCTTTATGAGATAAGCAGAACATATTTATTTTTATTTTGAAGGCAGTGAAAGGCTCATTCAATGGAAGCCTTCTTAGAAAATATGTAACATGGTCAGACTTAAATTATGTTACAGTTGCTCTGAGAATTATACAGGGTGTGATTTGAAGAGAGGGTGACTGAATTCTTGCCTGGAAAATCTCATGGATAGAAGAGCCTGGCGGGCTACAGTCCACAGAATCGCAAAGAGTCAGACACGACTGAAGTGACTTAACATTAGTTAGCTAGTGTTAATTGCTCAGTTGTGTTTGACATGACCCCATAGACAGTAGTCCACGAGGCTCCTTTGTCCATGGGATTTTCTAGGTAAGAATACTAGAGTAAGTTGCCATTTCCTTCTCCAGGGAATCTTCTTGACCCAGGGATTGAACCCATGTCTCCTGTGTCTCCTTCATTGCAGGCAGATTCTTTACACGCTGAGCCATCAGGGGAGTGGACTTAGCATTAGCATTGCTGAATCCAGGCAAAGCAGAGAGAAAGCTGTCAGCTGTGATCTGAGTATTAGACAAGCACAGTTCATTCTGGACAATGAAATCCTGATTACATTAGATTCAACACCTCAGAGTTGGCAGAGCCTTTTTACATAAGATGTAATATTTTCTTATACAGGCAAAGTAATAGATACCCCCAGAGTTTCTCAGCTTGCTCAAGGTTGCTCTGCTGGCAAATGGCAAACACCAGACTGGCATCCTGTGGTCCTGAGAGAGAGTTTTGTGGGTTTGTCCTGGAGAAAAAGAGTTTCAATTGTCTATCTTCATACATTTTTATGTGGAAATTTTTTTTTTTTGAAAAGGACCAAAATTTGAAGGACTTTATTTTGGCAACATTATACTGCCTGTTTTATAGATTGGGGATTTAGGCTTGAGGAGATATGACTTTTCTAATGTCACACAGTGAAATGGCAAACCTGTCGCTGAATGAACTCAAATCTCTTAATTTCACCTCCTGTGCATTTTCCATATTACTGCACTGAGGTAAGTTCCCTCTCTTCTGTGCTCTAACTGCACAGAGGCCTGCAGACTGAATGGAAGATGCACATGGAGATGAGAGGCATTGAGTTAAAAGGGCAACTGGGAGATACAGGATGTCCATAGGATGCCTTATCATGATGCCTTCCTTGTGGTTTTGGCCCAGTCAGCAGCCTTGCAGAGTCCCAACAACTGTTCTGATTAACAGTCTTGGTTAGTACATCAACAAGAGTGACTTCACTTCCAAGCCATTGACTCACATTAGTCAAGCTCCAAGAGACTGATGTATAAAACTATAATGTACTTTCACTAAAGTATAATAAGAAATAGAATTTCAGATAGACCTAAGCTCACCTGTCGGCATGACTTGTACTTTAACTATACTTTCTTTTTCTGTAGAGAAGCTAAATTTTAATCACAAATTTACTTGGTGAACTTGGAATTCAGAAAAGGAGTTTAGGTGTTCTGGAGCAGCCTTCTTCTGCTAAAAGAGCTTATCAGTGCTGTCTTTCTGCACTTTGTCAATAGTGCCAGAATACTCATTCTGTTCATCAAGATGCTGTCTCCTGCGAGGGGAGAAAATCCATCAGAGCTAACTTTGCTGACTCTCCCTCCACCCCCTCCATCTTCCATTGCTGACTACCTCCCTTTCTGATTGACACATCATTTCTGTGGATACATTAATAAGTTCCATAATATTATCATGGAGTTTATTAGACTGGAAATCATTCTATTTCTTTGATCTACTTGGTCTATCTCTGCATTGAGTCTTTGTGCATTAATTTATAGTTGTTTTTTTTTCATGAAGAATCTTACTTCCATTTTATCTATGTGTCCATGTTTATCAGGAGCCCTCTGCTTTTGCACCCCCCCCCCAACTTTTTTATAGAGCTCTAGAGGGTTGGTGCCAGGAACAGTGTTTTCTTCAAATGATATGCTTTATTCTCATCCAGAGTAACAGGGGCACTTAGGAGCTCTTCTCAGCAATTGATTTTGGTTTGTTTAAATGAAAACATATTTGTTTTCCAAGAATGTTTATGTTAGAGTGAAATTAGCAGAAGTTATTGAGTCAGTTGGACCTGGTTTGAGATTATAGTTCTGGGATTTCCTCAACCTCTCTGCAAAGATTGATTTAACTGCCTTAGTGTGTGTGTGCTTGTGTGTGTGTACTCAGTTTTGTCCGACTCTTTGTGACCCCATGGACTGTAGGGCTCCTTTGTCCATGGGGTTTTCCAGGCAAGAAGACTGGAATGTATTGCCAATTCCTACTCCAGGGTTTAATATATTTTGTAGGAACTCAATCAATGTTAGTTTATTCCTACTTAAACTCAGATACTGATTTATGAAAAGGGGATTAAGTGCATTGTGGAAAAGGAAAGGTATTGATAGGCTCTGATTCTGACAGCTCAAACCATATGCCAGTACATGCTAGAGAAAATTAAACGGTGCCCAAGGCTCATTAGATTAAAAGGCTGCTGGTATCCTCTAAGCTGTAAGGTGCTTTTTGCCCACATTTCTGAAGGTTGGTTTCTAATGGGGTCAGAAATGACTTAGGTTGATGGCACCGTCTCTGAGCCACAGGATTCCCAGGATACCAATCAGATCGTGTTAGATTGCTCTAGGTGAGAACACGCAGAAACCTTTGCAAATCTCACAAAGGCATGCTCTTTGCCTGAAGCGTGTAGTTCTGTGTGTGTTGACCTTTAGCAGGACAAGTTCTCACAGTGGAGCTACTCTGGGACAAAACCTCATGACTTTATTAACTTTAGCAAGATCGCACTGTTGATTGACTTTACCAGTCCACTCTGGGAAACGATTTGTCAAAGCGGGAATCTTTGAAGACAGGAAATATGTCACACCCTAAGTATTTGTGCCTGTTGACCTTATCTAAAAGACAATGGAAGGAGTTCTTTCAATTTAAGAAAATAGGAAACATGAACAAAGCAGGGAAGTCTACAGTAGAGCTGCTTGACTCCTCATGGCTGTGCTTACTTGTATTATACTTGTGCAGCGCACTTGCACAAGCCCATCACTTTTGCTCCTCATACCCTCTTTATTCTCCAGAGCTTAGTGAGGAAGGGAAATGAGGGAGCATATTTTCCAATAGGAATGCCTGCTCAAAGCATCTTCCAACTAATGCTGCTGTTAAGAGTATAATTAAAGAAGCCAGACCTAGACTCACTTGCAAAGTAGATAAATCCTGACCTTCACTCATGTCTTGGTCCCTGAATGTTAAAATCTGGTTGTGTCTCTGCTTATAAGGATTATGTGGGCAGGCAGGGTAGGTGTGGGCATTCCTATTGTAAAGAAGAGGAAAGCCAGTGCCAGGGATGATGCTCAGTGAGTTGTCAAGATACCAAAACTCATAAATGGCAGAGCTAGGACTAGAGGTTGAGAGTCTGGTGTGCCACACTCCTCCACCATGGCCTCTTGGGCTCGTGTTGTGGGTGAACTTCAGAGATCAACAAATGAGCTCAAATACTTACTTAAATGTCAGTTTCTTAACCCTCCCTCCTCCCCCCACAAGCCTCACTTTTGTCATCTCTGATGTGAATATCGTAAATTTACTTTTAAGGTAAATGAAGTGAAATAACCTATGCAAGTGAGGTATCCAGTAAGTGTTATTATAGTTCCTTTGCCCTTCCTGTTTCCTCACCAAGGAAACCAAGGTACATTAAGCTTCCATGATCTGATGAAGCCACATGACTGTATGTAGTAAGAGAGAAGATCAAGATTCAACCTGATTTTGCTGAACCCAATTTTATGTATGGCGGTGATAGAACCCAGTGTGAGTTTCTCTTTGTTCTTATAGTAGATTTCACTTTCATAAGATTCCTCCTTAAATTCAAAGCAGAGACCCTGCTTCTCTCCTTCCAGTCTCTGAACTTTAGATTTCTTTTATCATGAGCTCTAGTGAGAATGGCCCTTGCATCCAGGCTCAGTTATGTTTTGAGGGCTCTTTGACTTTCTGCTTGAGAACTGTCATCTTTCCAGTCATTTCCTGAAACATAGTCTCACAGTGTGACCCTTTCCCAACTTGCAGACCGTTTCCCCTTCTGCTTGCAGACCTCTCCTGCCTCCTTCAGTTTCCCTCCTGATACATCCTGGTCTTTTCTCCTTGTACCTTGTCCTATATGTTGGGGGACTTTCAGTCTGCTTCAGTCAGTCACTTTTCTATTATACCTGTACTTATGTAAACACTTTCATTTTCTACAGTAAGAAAGCTTCTGATAGGGGGGAAATGATTGATAAAGCCAACACTCTGGGGAGATACGAATGAGGGGTATTGTACATCTCATCTTTCCCTCCCACTCTTTAAAATTTAATTCCATATAACAAATGTTTGTTGAGCACTTACTCTGGGCTGGAGATGCTGTGCCTCATTCAGGGGCAAGTATAATGATATTACCACCGGTGGAATGTGGTGGTCAGGGCAGGTTTACTTGGGTATAAAGTAAGGCATGGAGGCTGAGTAACAGCTGTGGGAAAGAGCTAGAGGAAGAGGGGAGTATTCAGAGCAAAGAGAATAAAATGGTCACCAACCCATAGCCAAGAAAGGGCACAGTGCATTTGGAAAATAGAAAAAAGTATGACCTGAGGATTGAGGTCAAGGGAGGGAGACAGACACAGGGATAAGGTAGGAAAGGTAGACAAGAGTCTGAGAGGAAATTGGGAATTTTCATCCTAAATACAATACAAACCATTGAAAAGTTTAAATGAAAAGCTGAAATTTATGCAGAGTATATCACAAGAAACACTGGGCTGGATGAAGCACAAGCTGGAATCAAGATTTCTGGGAGAAATATCAATAACCTCAGGTATGCAGATGACACCACCCTTATGGCAGAAAGTGAAGAAGAAATAAAGAGCCTCTTGATGAAAGTGAAAGAGGAGAGTGAAAAAGTTGGCTTAAAGCTCAACATTCAGAAAACTAAGATCATGCCATCCAGTCTCATCACTTCATGGCAATAGATGGGGGAACAGTGGAAACAGTGAGAGACTTTATTTTGGGGGGCTCCAAAACCACTGCATATGGTGACTGCAGCCATGAAATTAAAAGACACTTGCTCCTTGGAAGAAAAGTTGTGACCAACCTAGACAGCATATTATAAAGCAGAGACATTACTTTGCCAACAAAGGTCCATCTAGTCAAGGCTTTGGTTTTTCCAGTAGTCACGTATGGATGTGAGAGTTGGACTATAAAGAAAGCTGAGCGCTGAAGAATTGATGTCTTTGAACTGTGGTGTTGGAGAAGACTCCTGAGAGTCTGTTGGACTACAAGGATATCCAACCTGTCAATCCTAAAGGAAATTAGTCCTGAGTGTTCATTGAAAGGCCTGATGTTGAAGCTGAAACTACAATACTTTGGCCACCTGATGCAAAGAACTGACTCATTAGAGAAGACCCTGTTGCTGGGAAAGATTGAAGGCAGGAGAAGGGGAGGACAGAGGATGAGATGTTTGGATGGTATCACCGACTCAATGGACATGAGTTTGAGTTAAGCCTGGGAGTTGGTGATGGACAGGGAGGCCTGGTGTGCTGCATTCCATGGGGTCACAAAGAGTCAGAAATGACTGAGCAACTGAACTGAACTTTAAAATGACTATCCTTTGTGCAGTGTCCCAGTAAGGGCGGCAAGTAGAGAAAGACAGGGAACACGGTTAAGAAACCAGCTTCGTCTCAGATAGAGGTAGGAGAGCTAGATACAAGTAAACGGATTGGAAGAATAGCGGTTGAAGTGGGAGAGCCTGCTGATGCCGCAGCCATAGGAGGTGAGGGCCAGAAAGGGAGCCACGCTTCTGCCTCTTCTTGGGGACAAGGTAATTACCAGGATTGAGCTACAGTGTGAACACGCAGATGCTGAGGCTGGGGCGGCCGTGACTAATAACTAATGGCAGCCTTGGCCCGCTCTTCTGAGGCAGCAACTTTGCTGAGAATCAGACACCAGAGTAGAACCAAAGGCCGGAAGCAGGTGGGCGGAACTTCTGGACCACAGATTCTAACTCTGCTCTTACAAAGGGCAGCATGCGAGGCATAGCTGCCCAGCTCAGAAATGTCTTCTCTCCGCTAGAAGTGGTTGCTCTTTCCTCACAAAACCCCAAGTGAGAGAGTCAGGCCACATTCTGTTGATTTCTCTTAGAAACCTAGAGATGGGGAGGAAAATAACTTCCCGAGGAAGTGAACCAGTTACATTGTCAGATGGGCTGAGCAGCGACTCCTTCCTGGCTCTGCCGCGGGCCTCCTGATGGATGGACGTGGGCCCTGTGGCAAAGAGATGGCTCTAGAAATGCACAGAAGCTATTGATTCCAAGCTGACAAACGAGAATGAAATGTAACCTAAGCAGCCAATCAGAACTCGTCGTTTGTCCCCAAACAATACCTAGAGTGCTTGGCGCTGTTATTAAGAAAAGCTTTTATGCTTATTTCACCCTCAGTGCCCTTCATCCAAGGTCTCCGGTTTCTCCTGATTACATTTTCAGTGAAGTCCTGATTTGTTAAAACAAACTGACCCCTCAGCTGATTTGTTTAGACAGCTTGTTAGTTTGGTTTGCATGTGTGAGGTGTAGTTTGCTATAGTTCAAGAAATGGGAAAAAGTAAGAGTCGCTGTTTTAACAGATCACCAGTCTGAAGCTGATGGTCTGGGAAAATCAGAGCCATTAGTTTATTTCATTTGACTGCTTTTATTTCGTTGGTCCACTTTGAATCCTAGTGTGTATACCTCTCAGTTCTGATTAGAATGTGAGATGGTTTGGGAGAAGATGTAGGAATAGGAAGGAGGAAAAAGCATGCAAGCCCCACCCCTCTGGGGTTCCATCTTTCTGGGTTTCCTTTCTCTTCTTCCCCAACTTTCTGTTCCTTTGGGCTTGGGAGTTGGTGCAGAGTTTACCGGAAACAGCTGCATGGCGCCCCACTCCTGCACGTTCATTTCCCCATCGGTGTGGTGACAGTGCTGTTTCTAGGATTCTCCTGTCCTGCCCACCAAGAAAATCCTCTGTAGGTATGAACACCCCTGTCATCTTCTCTGTATTACGGTTAGGTTGAAGTACTGACCTCTAGCTATTTCCACCTCCAAAAGCCCTACCCAGTCCTTGGTTTTTGAGAACAGCCCCTTTGTAGATGGATCAGAGGAATTCTTTGGAATGTCATGGAAGGCTTCGTGAATGCAGCTTCAGTTAATGCTTCCTTCTCTACCTGGCGCTCACCCATCAGTTGATCTGAGGAATGTTTATAGATGTATGTTTCAGGTTGGATCACTTTTTGATGAAGGTGGGTTTTATCCCCTGCTTTTCTAAGCTTTCCTTTTGATGTCCATCTATGTGCATACATACTTTGCACCACTCCCTCAGTCTTGTCTGCTAGCCCCAGGGTCTCTGTGTTGTGATATGGCATGCTTTTTAAGAGACCCACCAAGTTTCTTTCTTGCAGAATGACACCTTTAGCTCCAACCATTTGCAGAGTAGATACATCTGATGCATCTTGGGTGCATGAATTAGCCAACCTTTCCTTATGCCAAGAAGGATCAACATCACAAACCTCAAGTTTAGAGGAAGAGGTTGCAAATATAGAAGTGCAGGTGACCTTGCTATGCTTAATGCCTGGTGTGATGCTGGAAGAAAGGCAGCCACAGTAGGACGTTGGAACAAGGTCTGGTGGGTGTGTTTTCTCCATACTTTTAGAGGGTAATATGCTGACTCCATGTCATTAAAACTACAGTGGTAAAGCGAGGAGGAACCTGTATTAAAACTAGGCCTTGAGATACCCAGCGGAGTTAGACAAAGAAGAAGAAAATGTTCCCCTGTTCTCTTCCCCTTCTGATCTCTAGCAAGAAAGAACACAGGCCCCATCCCTGACTCTCCATCTCTGTTGTTAGCTCCTGGCCAGGCATGCTGGCCTTAATCATTAGGGCGCTTGTATAGGCACAATCCCAAAAGCAACTTTTTCAGTTACCTCATTGTATTTTCATGCCTCTCCATGTTGATAAAGGCCAGGGACCTTAAAAGCTTAGGTTGCTTCCTCTCTCTCTGAGGACCAGGTTCCCAGAGCTCAAGTAACCAGTGTTGACCATCTCTCCAATTTTTTTTTTGATAGCTCATTACTCAAGAACCCCAGAGGAGCAGTCTTCCAGAATCCTACCACGACAGCTTCACTATGTTGAGTATATATTAAACTGACACTCAGAGTGACAGGCATAATTCCTACCAAGGAGGGGCACACTGTTTTGTCCTGCAGCTTAGCATGAGGAGAGACAACGAAAGCTATTAGGCTCTCCGAAGCCTCTTAAAAAAACAGAAATCCTCAGCTTTGTGTATAATTCTAGTTCTGCTTTTGTCTTTTTTTCGGTAATACATTCTTTACAGTTTCACAGTTAATGTCTATACTGTGGTCTCTGTGACCCAGAACACCCCTGCAGACAGGAATTTGGCGGAAGCTTGAGTTAATTTGATGGGTTTAGGTGTTAAAGGGAAGTCAGCTGCTGAGCAAAGGAAATAGGACATATTTTTCACCTGCAGATAAATTCCCTTTCAGCTAATTAATTATCAAGTTGCCCTCAGTGTGGTGATGCACGTTTGGGGGTAGACTAGCTCAGAGTGTGAGTCTAGCTCCTGCTTAGCTCCTGCTTTTCCCCGTGTGTCTCCTGGTGCCACCTCCTTCTTCACCCTCTTCATCCATGTAGACTGTGTCTCCCGTCACTCTGTTTTTACAACCAGTGCTAATCTACACATCACAGTTATTAGGCCACATTAAGCTTCTGAGAGTAGGTGGAGTGGTTGTGAGTATCTCGTGAAGTCCTGAATGGTCCTGCCACCCCTCTCCTCTACTTAAGGGATCTTTGCTCTTCGTCTACCCCTGGCTGTTTCTGGGGAGTGTGCGCCTGCCCTGGGGGAATGGAAGTGGGTGAGGAGAGTGCCGTGGAAGCTTCTCCATGGATGAGGACCTTGTCTAAAAGCACGGCCCCCTGAGCCACTGCAGCACCCGGGGACTGGTCAGAAATACAGACTCTGGGCCCCACACAAGGCCTATTTGGTTGTGTTTTGTAGTTTGATAAGATTTCCAGTGATTCATAAACACCTTACAGTTTGGGAAGCACTAGGCAGGAAATAAATAGATGGGTGTTATGGGATGTGTGTTTGTGTCCCTCCAAAACTCAGAGGTGAAATCCTAACCTACAGTACTAGGAGGCTGAGGCTTTGGGAGGTGACTGGGTCATGAAGGAGGAGCCATTCATGACCTGAATGGGATTAGTGTCCTTCCAGAAAAGGTAGTAGAGAGCTCCTTTGCCCCTTTGCCCTGTAAGAACACAGTCAGAAGACAGCTGTCTACAGAAGCAGGCTCTCACCAGACACTGAATCTGTTGGAACCTTGATTTAGGACTTTCAGTCTATAGAGCTGTGAAAAAGAAATGTTTGTTGTTTAAGTCACCTGGGACTTAAACTAGGAGAATCCCGGGTTTTAGGAAAATCATGAGCTACTCTGTAGAAAGAACTCATCTCTGTAGAAACTGAAATCCCTAATGGCAGATAAAGAGTAGGTATTCATGACATTCCTTAGGAACTCTGTGTGTGTGTTTGTGCATGTATGCATTTTTCTTGGCCTTGTGAAAGAATAATAATGTCATTGGACGAATATTTATTTAGAGCCCCGAGCAAACCGGGTACCCCTCTTAAGGAATTTACAGGGAAAATGAATACTGAATAAGTATCCCTGTTCTGGGCTCTGGGGGGATTCTTAAACACTGAGGTCACTTCTAAGAAAAAAAGGTGTTAAGCTGAGACCTGATAGATGGACAAGGGTAGGGGTTAGAGGGTCTACCAGGTACCGGGCAGAGCAGGCAGTGGACAAAGGCCCAGAGACTTGGAGGAGCCTGGGTTTCAGGGCCAGCTGAGGTTGGCTGGATGTGGAGCCCATTGGGGGAAGGTGAGAAGAGACTGGAGGGGTGGGCCAGGGTCACTTGGACAGGGGTTTGTAAGCCTGGTCATTTACAGCTTTATTCTGAGCATGCTAGGAAGTTGTTGAGGGGCTTTGAACAGAATTTTGAGCAGGAGCGGGGGCTAGTGAGAGTATGTCCTGAGTGTCGTCCCAGGCTGGCCGTCAACTCAGCATTCGAGGCACCCAGCCCTCCTGGGCTACAGGGAGTGGTGTGGTCACTGTGTAGCTTTCAGGGAGACAGTGTCCCACTGACTGTGCGGTTAGGTACAGTGACCCCAGCCATCAATTCACAAGCAGCGTGCTACACATTCCTCACTCCTTAAGTGATGGGAGGGAAATGGAGGAGAAACAGAGCCGTGAGTTTTCGTGGCGGTGATGGAATGAACTGCCTCCGATTGACCGTAGCAACACTGAAGGGTTCTCATTCTCACTCAGCAGATAAGAGCTGAGTGAGAGACACTGTTCTAGGTACCTGGAGTGTGGCAGTGAGCAAAATAGAACAAATAAAAATTCTGTATCTCTGGAACTTGTATTTGAGGGCAGGGCGGGGAGCAATATTGATTTCTGCCATTAAGTTCTTCACTTCGTGGATGCTGAAGCTGCTTGGGTTTAGGGCTGTTTAGAGACTCTCCTCTTCCTTTGTGGTTTAAGCTGTTGTCACCTTTGCAGTGAGATAAGTTACCTGCAAGGGCTTTTAAGAAAGTGAACTGTATTTTCTCCTGTCCTGTGGATGTAACATTTGGGAGGAGGTGTTCTCAGTGAAGAACGGTGATCATGGC
Source organism: Aepyceros melampus (assembly GCA_006408695.1). NCBI lineage: Eukaryota > Metazoa > Chordata > Mammalia > Artiodactyla > Bovidae > Aepyceros > Aepyceros melampus. The sequence continues at coordinate 169,942 of SJXQ01004947.1, read as the reverse complement.
AGCTAACATCTGAATGTTTACTCTGTGCCCAGCACGGGTCTAAGTGTCAGACTTGCTTAATTCAGTCATCCACACAAAACTTACTCGAAAAGAGTTGCCAGCATTTTCCAGGTGAGGACACTGATGCTTAGAAGAATGTGCAACCCACCCAAGCTATAATGGCAGAGCTGAGGTTGAAATGAGAGACACTGAGTACTGACAGTGATGCCCAGAGGATGTCAGGAAAAGGTCTCAGGATTGAGTGATCTCGTTGTCATCTCACAACACACCAACAGCCTTCCTGGGCTTCCCAGGGCTCACAGGGTAAGATGTCCCTGGGGTGGGCCTCTGAGGCCCTGCACCCATTAGCCCCTGTTTCTCTCTTCAGCCCTTACCCTGGGCACACCTCCCACCTTTCCCCCTCTGGGCCATACAGACCTTTTCTCCATCCAGGGTTCTTCCTCTGGTCCCTTGCCCTCGGGGCCTCTGCGCAGGCTACTCCTGATGCCTAGAATTCTCTTCTTCTCTCTTTTCATTGTCGTATATTTTCTCTAACACCAACTTAGATCTCATTTCAGAGGTCCTTTGCTTTGGGAAGCCATCTCTAACTTCCCTAACTAGATCAAATGCCCCCTGTTACCATTTCTGTGAATTCCATGTCCCTCTGCATTGCAACACTTAGGAAAATCGCCATTTCATATCCACTAGTGCAGCGATTCTCAAAATACAATCTTCACATCAGCAGCAGCATCACCATCTGGGAACTCACTAGAAGTGCAGATTCTCCCACCAACCCCCAGAGACTCTGAGGATGGGGCCCACCAGTCCACATTTCTCTGTGTCTGGATAATTCTGGAAGCAGTGTTTCGGTGTCCTTCTTTAATCATTGTCTTTATGGGGAGCCTCATGGGCTCCATCAGACTAGAACCTGAGTTGTTATTATTTTTCTTCACTTTCTGTATGGCCCATATCAGCTATTGAGTTAAGAGTTGTTTAGTGAATAAATGATAGAGTACATTTGATTTTTGTACTGACATTTAAAAGTGGTATTATTTTCAGCTTTACAGATAAAACTGAAGCTTTGGAATTCTAGTGCCTGCTAGGATTGGTCAGTGAATTTGCAAGTTTTCCCTTTGGAGGAAATATCAAAGATGGGGCAGCTTTAGGTACAATTCAAGCAGATTCCATTGATATTTAAGGAATACAGTAAGGAAGAGGTGATGGTACCCAGACTGAAATGAACGTGCTTTCTTCCTTCCTTACTCAACTGTTTAACTGCACTATACTCGGTGCTCTTGGGGTTACCCAAATGAGCACTGTGCTAAAAGAGCCTCTGTTGTCCGTGTGTCTACCTGTCTATTGTGTTTATATACACTCGCTATGAATGCATATGTTTATATTAAACTGCTAGGTAGTGTTGTGCTCGGAAAAAAGTAAAGTGTTAGTTGCTCAGTCGTGTCTGACTTTTTCTGACCTCCTCTATCCATGGAATTCTGCCAGTAAGGATACAGTTTTGGGTATCCATTTCCTTCTCCAGGGGAACTTCCCAATCCTGGGATTGAACCTGGGTCTCCTGCATGGCAGGCAATTTCTCTACCATCCATCCAGTGCTCTAGAGAATGATAAGCAGAGGACAAAATATTTTCAATTAAAAATATTGTTTGCCTTATGGATTTACATGATGTTTTTGGACATGGAAATGATGAGAGAAATTTCTCACAAGGCTGATTGTAGCAACTAAAAAGATATTAGAAATATTCTGTTTCTCATTGAATTATTTGCTCTATGCTGTTGGATACCCTGGACAATATTTATGCATTTTGGGTGGGAAATATAATATCCAAGGGAAACAATTTCTTCATTTAACACTTCAAACTGATTGGACATAGAATGAGAGTTTGGTTGTACTTGCTGGTCTAAATCATTTTTGCCATTCCTCCCTTGCTCCCACTTTAAAAAAATTGCCTTTGTTTAAGGGGAAAAAAATAAAACAGCTGTACTTGGCAGCTGGTTTGGACTCATGGCATTGAGGAACTGGGGAATTTGCAAAATTAAGAGCTATATATAGATCCCAGCTCCAGGATGAGACTGTTTAACGGTGTGCCACCAGCTCTGGTCTGTGAGATAGACTGATGAAAATCTTATTTACATTTCTTCTAAGTTCTTACAATGCCTATTTTTCTTCCCTTAATTTTTCATTTGGTGGGTTGTCAGATTTGGTGGAAGGGAAAGCTGTTGCAGGTTAGTGTTTTGGACTGTTTTCTCTTTCCAGCTGATGTCTGTTATATTTTGTATTTACTCTGCATTTGGAAATTAGCTTTGCTGTGTCAGCCAAAGGTGTTTCTGTGTTTCTGAACATGCTCCCACTCCACCTTTTAAAAATATATATACACTCACCTAGATTTTAAGATTGATGGCGCAGATTTTCATAATGATGATTAAACTGGGGTTTTGTGTGCTAAATTCATTAACAGACATAGGTAATATTTGGTATTCCCAATAATACTGGAAGATACTATTCTTAAAAATATTTTTTTACAAATGATGAAACTGGGACTCAGGTAAGTTACATAACCCTAAGCTTATAGGAATCAGAGGAGAACATCTCTGCAAATACGTAGATTCTCATTGACATGCTGCTTTTCCTAATTCATATCACACATCAGTCATCAATCTTCACATACAATCCACCGCCCACCCCACCCCAACCCCCTGCCAAAGATTCTAGAATTGACTTCACATTGTTTCTTAACCCTGACTCTAGGCAATCGTCATTTATTGATCAGGGTTGACATGGAAGATAAATCCTATTTTCCATCCAGAAAGTAAATGTTTGTTGAAAGGAAGGAGCATACAGATCCCTGGGTGGAGGTAGTCAAGGAAGATCTTCACAGAGGAGCAGAAGTTAAGCTGAGCCTTGGAAGGAAAGTTAGGACCTGGATAAGCAGTTAATTATGATAGTAGTTTAATTATTGAGTGCTTACTCAATGATTGGCTGTCAGCTCTTGCCCACGGCTGCTGTTAAGTCATTTAAAATCCATGGTGTTTCTGGAAGATGCTTACCAATAGAATCCCCACTTGACAGAGGAGAAACGAAAGCATAGAAAGATTAGGAAGCTTGTGAAAGATCCCAGAGTCCATTGAAAGCAAGGCCAGAATTCCCACCCAGGTGGTGTGAATCTGGAGCCTGTCCTTTCATAAGCGAGCAGAATTACCTAATAACTGGTGTATCCTCAGTGTATGGCACAGAGTTGTTGTTGGTTAGTCGCTCAGCCCTGTCTGACTCTCTGTGACCCCATGGACTGCAGCACACCAGGCTTCCCCGTCCTTCACCATCTCCCAGGTTTACTCAAACTCATGTCCACTGAATTGGTGATGCCATCCAACCATCTCATCCTCTGTCATCCCCTTCTCCTCTTGCCTTCAATCTTCCCCAGTATCAGAGTCTTTTCTAATGAGTCCAATCTTTGCATCAGGTGCCAAAATATTGGAGTTTCAGCTTTAGCGTCAGTCCTTCCAGTGAATATTTGGTGTTGATTTCCTTTAGGGTTGACTGGTTTGATCTTCTTGCAATCCAGAGGACTCTCCGTAGTCTTCCCCAACATCATAATTCAAAAGCATCAAGTCTTCAATGCTTAGCCTTCTTTATGGTCCAACTCTCACATCTGTATATGACTACTGGAAAAAAACATAGCTTTGGCTAAATGGACCTTTGTTGGCAAAGGAATTTCTCTGCTTTTTAATACGCTGTCTAGATTTGAAATAGCTTTTCTTACAAGGCCAAATGTCTTAATTTCACAGCTGCAGTCACTGTCTGCAGTGGTTTTAGAGCTCAAGAAAATAAAATCTGTCACTCTTTCCATTGTTTCCCCATCTATTTGCCATTCAGTGATGGGACCAGATGCCATGATCTTAGTTTTTTGAATGTTGAGTTTTAAGACAGCTTCTTCACTGTGCTACCCTTTAGTTCCTTTTCACTTTCTGCCTCCTCTGCACATCTGAGGCTATTAATATTTCTCCCAGCAATCTTGATTCCAGTCTGTGATTCATCCAGCCTGGCATTTCACATGATGTATTCTACATATAAGTTAAATAAACATGGTGACAATATATAATCTTGATGTACTCCTTTCCCAATTTCGAATCAGTCCATGTATGGCTCTGTTTCTTCTTGTCCTGCATACAGGTTTCTTAGGAGGCAGGTAAGATGATCTGGTATTCCCATCTCTTTCAGAATTTTCCACAGTTTGTTGTGATTCACACAGTCAAAGGCTTTGGTATAGTCAATAAAGCATAAGTAGATTTTTTTCTGGAATTTTCTTGCTCTTTCTATGATCCAGTAGATGTTGACATTTGATTTCTGGTTCCTCTGCTTTTTCTAAATCCAGCTTGAACATCTGAAAGTTCTCAGTTCACATACTATTGAAGCCTAGCCTGAAGGATTTTGAGCATTACCTTGCTAGTATGTGAAATGAGTACAATTGTGCTGTAGTTTGAGCTTCTTTGGCTTTGCCTTTCTTTGGGATTGGAGTGAAAACTAACCTTTTACAGTCCTGTGGACTTTGGAGTCCTTAGCAGCTTGCAGCACCCCTTCAGACTGCTATTGCCACTGTGGCCACAGGACTGGCCTGGCACATAGTAGGTGCTTAATATATAGTGAATGAATAGTGACCTTTTTCCTTTGGTTAAATAAGGGATGAAAGGCATTCCAGTTAGAGGGGAGAGCAAAAGCAATGACACAGAGGAGGAAATACCCATGATATGTAGTGATAAGTAGGTTTGTATGTAGGGCAGGAATTGACCATGCAAATGACAAGGCAGACTGGAGCCAGCCTGAGGCATTTGGGCTTTGCTTGGTTTGCTTGTTATCAAGGTCATCGCTCTGTCCCTGTCCAGGTTTGCACATATTATCTCTGGTATATTGTACAATTTCATATGGTGAATACTGTGTGACTACCTAATGGTGGGAGAAGGCAATGGCACCCCACTCCAGCACTCTTGCCTGGAAAATCCCACGGATGGAGGAGCCTGGTGGGCTGCAGTCCATGGGGTCACTAAGAGTCGGACATGACTGAGTGACTTCACTCTTTTCACTTTCATGCATTGGAGAAGGAAATGCCAACCCACTCCAGTGTTCTTGCCTGGAGAATCCCAGGGACAGGGGAGCCTGGTGGGCTGCCGTCTATGGGGTCGCACAGAGTCGGACACGACTGAAGTGACTTAGCAGTAGCAGCAACCTAATGGTGAAATGCAGTCTAAATAAGAAAAATCTACCTGCAAATTTTTTCTCAGAAGCCCTTTGACTAGCGAGTCAAGACTAAAGGAATGATGTGCTTGTGGAAGTAGAAAGGGTTAGAATTTTCTGTGGAGAATATCAGCATGAGGAAGTGGGAGGCATCCTGGCCTGGAAAAGAGGAGGTGAATGTCTGTTTCAACAAGGTGTTAGTCATTGATGTCGATTTCCTTTGCTTCTCAGAGTTGTAATATCCAAACAGAGCAGTTTAGATCACTTTAATAATATATTGGAATTTTCTGAGCAACTTTCTGTTTCTTATAAATTGAAGGTATTTCAATGCATTTCACTATGTTATTACCCTAGAATGCCGTATCTGGAACGGGGGGAATGTTAATAATCAAAGAGAATCTTCCCTGAGAATTCAACCACAGGAAAGGACAAAAATGAACCCAAATCCCTTAACGTATTATTCTTCTCCCTCCTGACTGTTTTATGATGTGCATATCTTCTTGTATCCTAAGAAAAATCCTCTGTCTGGGAAAATAGAAATTAATCCAGCTAGTATTTGGACTCTTGCTGATAATAAAGTCAAGAGAAATGATTCCTGGGTTACCAATAGGCTGAGAGTGTAGAAGTTAAAATTCATTAAAAACAAAACAAAACAGGGGGTTCCATGAAAGAAGGCAGCTTTGTGAATGCACGGGTGGCTCTGGTTTCCAGGGGGATTGTGTGGTCAATCAATCTCTCTGAAGATTTTGGATTGTTTGACTCAATGACAGTTTCACTGGTCCTGCTTTTATTTCTCAGCTCAGCCAGAGGAAACTGTAACAGTTCTGAACAATACTGAGGTTGGACCTTTATTCTGTTGTGTTTTCCCATCTATAAACTTTTATCAGGGTGATCAGCTTGTGAATGAAACCTAGCAGTTTGAAAAGAAAGATAATCATTTTGTTAATGAAAGTCTGTGGCTGGTGAAAAATACACAGTGGGACCTCATTTGAAGAATTACCCAGGATTAAGGAAAAACTGCCCTTCGTAGAAACTACTCTCAGGAATATCTGTGTGTAAGCATGTGAGACATGAGGGTCCATGGGCTCTGGACAGTGTTTGGTGTAAACCCTGGGAGAGAAGTGAGATAACAAGGACGTAATGGCTTGTAGAGTTTATTCAGATATGTTTGTGTATATTATCCCATTGAAACCCTCGTAAAAATTCTCATCAAATTGGGGGGTTGTTACCCTCATTTTCATATGAGGAAATTGAAGTTCAGATGGGTTAGATGCCTAGCCTCCGGTCACACATAGAGAAATAGGAGCAGGGAGTCAAAGCCAGATCTTTCTTTCTCCAAAGACCATTTTCTTAACCACTGAGCAATTGATAAATAGTGGTTCTCAAAGGTTTGTTTCCTGTAAAAGTATCATTGTCTGTGATGGACCAAGCCTTGCTTCTCAGGAAGTCGTGATGGGTTGATAGCTCCCGACTTATAGCATATAACGTATCTCCCTGAGCCTGCCACCTACTGCAAAATGTACTATTCATCCATTTTATTCTTGCAGTCTAAAATTGGAAAGCATTCCAATTTAGGAATAAAAAGATCCAACATGAGGGACAGAGTTGGATAAGGGAGTGGACAGGCATAGGCCAACTGTGACTCTGCCTCTGAGAAAGTTACCTCATCTTTTTGAGCCTCAGCTTCCTCACTTGAATGATGGAGCTTACACTAATACAAACCACATATTTTTTGTAATTATATGTGTGGTAATGTCTAGAGCCTAGGCCATTGGAGATGTCAACAAGTGACTATTGGATGAAAAGAGAGATGAGTAAGACACAGTCTCTTTGTCTTAAGAAAGTTAAGAACTCATTGTCCAAGGGACAGGAAAACAGACACCTAATTAGTATCCATCCAGTTTCCTTAGATAAAAAGTGAAGGAAATGATACTCTTTATCTCTTAGGGTAATGGTTAGATGGGATAAGGCATGGAGAACACTTAGAATATTGCCTATGTAGTCAGTGTTCAATACCTTCTAGCTATACTAATTCATTAAAGCTAGCATAGTTTTGCAGCAGTGTTATGATTGTTCAGAAGAGGGCCCATTGTCAACTCAGGTCAATGTAGGCTTTATAAAAATAGTAACACCTGAACTGATATTTTGATGACTGTATATGAGCTTGCAACACTGTCTAAAATTTTGCTTCCTAATGGTTTATTTTCTCAATCAGCTGTGGTTCAGTGGAGTGAAAGTTGGTAAAACAGGAGTGTTGGCATCTGTTGGTGTAAGGAATGTTGTGCCATTGCAAGCAGTCTTGAAATTTATGAAAGCAAAGTAACAGCAAAATGCAGATTAAAGACAACACTGATCCCTTTGCTGCTAACCCATTATATAAATAAGAACCTTAGCACATGTTTAGAGGCAATATTCTTTGGGTTTTAATTGTTAAAAAAAAAATAGATAAAATAGAACAAAAGCAGTCAGATCCTGGTTTATGACTTACTAGCTAGGTGATCTTGAAATAATTACATGCCTTTCTGAGGTTTCACTTCCCCAAATCTTCGAAAGAAGTAATGATTACGTACCTTGAAGTACTGTTGTAAACATTTGGGATAACACACATACAGCGTGTGATGTATTGGTTGTTATTGTTGTCCAGTTGCTCAGTTGTGTCTGACTCTTTGCAGCCCCATGGACTGCAGCATGCCAGGCTTCCCTGTCCTTCACCATCTTCCAGAGTTTGCTCAAACTCATGTGTGTTGGCTCAGTGATGCCATCCAGGAATCTCATCCTCTGTCGTCCCTTTCTCTTCCTGCTCTCAATTTTTCCCAGTGTCAGTCTGTTTTCCAATGAATCGGCTCTTTGCAGCAGGTGGCCAAAGTATTGGACCTTCAGCATCAGTCTTTCCAATGAATATTCAGGACTGATTTTCTTTACAATTGACTGGTTTGATCTTGCAGTCCAGTGGACTCTCAGGAGTCTTCTCCAGCACCACAGTTCAAAAGCATCAATTCTTCAGTGTTCGGCCTTCTTTATGGTCCAGCTCTCACATCCATACAGACTACTGGAAAAACAATAGCTTTGACTAGACATACTTTTGTTGGCAAAATGATATCTTTGCTTTTTAACATGCTCTGTAGATTTGTCACAGCTTTCCTTCCAAGGAGCAAGCATCTTTTAATTTCATGGCTACGGTTACTATCTGCATTGATTTTGGAGCCCAAGAAAATTGTCACTGTTTCACTTTTTCCCTATTTGCCATTAAGTGATGGGACTGGATACCATGATCTTAGTTTTCTGAATGCTTAATTTTAGCCAATTTTTTCACTCTCTTCTTTCACCTTCCTTAAGAGGTTCTTAGCACCTCTTCACTTTCTGCCTTTAGAGTGGTATCATCTGTGTATGTGAGGTTGTTGTTATTTCACCCCACAATCTTGATCTTGGCATATTGGTAGATTCTCAGCAAAAGAAAAATGTTATTTACTTATGTATTTAAAAATTGAATTATAATTTATATTTGCATATAAATATGTAGTTATACACTTACATAATATATGATGTGTGTGTTAGTCACTCAGTCTTGTCCAACTCTTTGTGACCCCATGGACTGTAGCTCACCAGGCTCCACTGTCCATTCTTATAATTCTCCAGGTAAGAATACTAGAGTGGTTGCCATTTCCTTCTCCAGGGGATCTTCTCGAATTTGGGTCTCCTGCATTGCAGGCAGATTGTTTACCATCTGGGTCACCAGGGAAGCCCATAATATATGATACATAATATAGTCATACTTCTATTTATAATTATAGCTAAGTGCCTAGAACTGTGCTGAGGACTCTATAGGAACTGTCTCTTTTAATCTTCTCAGTAAGTACATGGGTGAAAAATAAATAAATACATGAGTACATAGGGATATTATCCTTATTTTGCAGGAAAGAAAATTCAAGTTTAGAAAGTATATGGCTGTCACAATGGGATGGCGACAGGATTGATGGAAAGATGCCAGTAGGCTCAGTCGAGGATATTAAGTTTCTTTAATAACAAAGGACACAGCAGAATACAGAGGTGGTATAGTGGACAGCTCTTAAAGCAGTAGCTCCAAGAGAGAGGTGCGGATTCTCAGGTCTCCCCGTGCACGCCTTGGGGCAGGCAGCTGTGGACGCATCACCTGTCTGAGACAAGGATTCCACTGGGTACATGACGCTGCCTTACAGTTCTCCAGGTGGGGGTTCATTTCCAGACACTTCTGCCTCTACACCTCCCTGTTCTTGAAATAAATTCTTTCGACCTCCTGGCTGGTCTGTTCACCAGCCTCGAGTGATGAGTGCCAAGCAACTCCAGAACGTTTCTCGTGGTTGACTGTGACACCAGATGTCAGTTCCCCGGAGCATTCCCTGTGGGGAATGGGCATTAGATCCATCTAAAGATCACTACTGCAGCAGTCCCCAACCTTTTTGGCACCTGGGGCTGGTTTCATGGAAGACAACTTTTCCATGGAGCAGGAGAGCGGTGGGATGGCTTTGGAATGATTCAAGTGCAATACATTTATTTTTGTGATTTATTTCTATTATTATTACATCAGCTCCACCTCAAGTCATCAGGCATTAGGTCCTGGAGGTTGGGGACCCATGCCCTACTGTACAACTTGCCCAAGATCATACAATCAGTGCATGAGAAAATTAGAGCTCCCAGGTGATCTGTGAGACTCCTGCGTGCTCCTAATGATCATTCCTATTCACAGTTAAGATGTGGATTGTGCATATAATTTGCAAATTAATTAGGAGCAGAAGGAGGGAAGCAAAAACATCACCTTCAAAACAACAGAAATTAGATATTCTATTAGAAAATTATGTATTTCCTGATGCTGTTAGAAGTAAGGATCCAAATGGTTAAAGAAGAGAGCTGATCAGGGTCTGGAGTAACTGCTGAGGAGAAGATACATTCCAGGTAGGCCAACAACTCCTTCCAGGAGGGCTAACTGCCTTCCTGACACCATCAGGCTTCCTGTGTCTCAGCTGAAATGTCCTCTGAGCTCATAGTCCTCTGAGCATGAAGCTGTCTATCAGACTCCAAAACAACACATGGGAAACAACAGCAACTTTTCACTTTTTTCTTCATTTATCTTTTATTGTTTGGTTTAGCCGTATGCGATTGATTTGCTCTGGCTCCATAAAGAATAACAAGTGCTAAGCCTAAGACATGCTGTAAGAATGTCAGGAATTTTTCTCCTGCTTTGCCAAAGTGACTGCTGCTGGTTTGGGGAAAAGTTTAGAATGAGTGCTGGGAAGCAACATACAGAGGAGGATGTGGTCATTTCCTGAGCATAGAAAATTGTGAGAAAAAATACTCAGGGTTGAGAAAATACAAAAGAAGAGGTAGTGAATTAGATCAGGCTTCCAGCAGCTTCCTAAGGAGCACACCGTAAGACCTCATTCAGCCAGCTGCCTTCCATGGTCCCTTGACTGACTGACTGGCATCCAGGTGACTGTACCAGTTTGCCCCGCTCTAGTAAAGGGCTGAACAGTCAACACCTGGGAGGTACCTGTATAATCCTGTCATGATTCCCAAACTAGGAGTAAGACAAAATGTGTTTTGCTACCTGGCATCAGGCCCCATCACTTCATGGCAAACAGATGGGGAAACAATGGAAACAGTGAGAGACTTTGTATGTGTGTGTGGTGGCGGGGCGGGGGGTGGGGCTCCAAAATCACTGCAGATGGTGACTGCAACCATGAAAATTAAAAGACACTTGCTCCTTGGAAGAAAAGCTATGACCCAACTGGACAGCCTATTAAAAAGCAGAGACGTTACTTTACCAGCAACGGTCCATCTCGTCAAAGCTATGGTTTTTCCAGTAGTCATATATGGATATGAGAGTTGGACTATGAAGAAAGCTGAGTAACAAAGAATTGATGCTTTTGAACTGTGGTGTTGGAGAAAACTCTTGAGAGTCCCTTGGACTGCAAGAAGATCCAACCAGTCCATCCTAAAGGAGATCAGTCCTGAATACTCATTGGAAGGACTAATGCTGAAGCTGAAACTCCAAAACTTTGGCCACCTGATGTGAAGAACTGACTTATTGGAAAAGACCCTGATGCTGGGAGGGATTGAAGGCGGGAGGAGAAGGGGATGGCAGAACATGAGATGGTTGGATGGCATCACTGACTCAATGGACATGAGTTTGAGTAAACTCCGGGAGTTGGTGATGGACAGGGAAGCCCTGCGTGTGGCAGTCCATGGGGTCAGAAAGAGTCGGACACAGCTGAGTGACTAAACTGACTGACTGAAGGGACTGGGTAGAAGATTATTCAGCCTTCAGCTGGCTGCCCACCTGGCTGTCCAGCTGGAGAGAGGGACCTGAATTCATGCTAAGGTCACCTCCACTGGGAAAGAAAAGGTGGTACACCGTACCTTCTTCCTAATTACTCCCCCCTTCTGTTTGCCTAGCATACGTTTAATCTGCCTTAAAGAGCCAAGTAGCTGCTCCTCCTGGAAATGGTCTTCCTCAGGCATACTTTAGAGTTCCTGTATGCATGTGTGCACGCTTAGACACTTAAGTTGTGTCTGACTCTTTGTGACCCCATGGATTATAGCCTGTCAGGCTCCACTGTCCTTGGGATTTTCCAGTCAAGAATAGTGGAGTGGGTTGCCATACCCTCCTCCAGGGGATGTTTCCAAACCAGGGATCGAACCCAGGTCTCCTGCATTGCAGGCAGATTCTTTACCGCTGAGCTAGTGGGGAAGACCATAGCTCCCACATTAGTCCTTAAATGGACTCCATGTGTTACAATGATTCCCTCACAAGTCGATTTCCCCTACCAGAGTCAGCGTGGGATGGAGAACAGTGGTTTCCTCATCTTTGTATTGCTACTCACTAGTAAAATGCATTTATTGACGAAAGTGTTTTCAATAAATGTTTATTGGATGAATAAATATTGAAAGCTGTTGCCTGTACTCCACTCATTGATTCTTGGCACAAGCTCACCTGACTTTTCTTTGTTTTGGTCTGCATATCTGTAGCCTGCTGAGACCTCTTACCTACTAGGCTGTATCAGTATTTGAAGTGTTCTCTGAACGTCTCAGTAATTATGATGAAAATAACTTTAACAACCTGAAAAAATGAAACAAAATCCATGTGAATAATTTTTTTATTAAAAAAAAAAAAAACTTTAACAGTCCGTAACTATGCCTGGGAGCCATGAGGCTGCCTGAAATACCTCTAGCTGAAGGAAGTATTATTTACAGAGACTCAGGACCCAATCCATGTAGCAGTGCTTGGTTTGGCTTAGCGCCAGAGGAACTTCCAGTGAGAGGTAACTCAGATTTGGGTTTGAGATGTTCTTCCCCAGCTAAAGATGACATATTAAAGAAGGGATTTGGTTATTAGGAATGTTCGTTGACAAATATTTGTTGCTATAGGACCTCTAGTTGTCTTCAGTTTGAACAGCTTTGTTAAAGCAGAATAAGAGCAAAAACCAGCAATGGGAAGGAAAAAAGTTCATTGAGCTGCATAAGCAAAGTAATTTATCTAGCTTATATACCTATAATTTAGTTTGCAAAAGGAAAATATTTACAGTAGTATACCTAACCAGTTACATTGCAAAAAATTTACTTAAAAACAACAACAACAACAAAAACTTCCAAGTATCTTACCCCTCTCCATTTATGGATAATTTCTGCCTTGAGGCCTAGGTCTGAAGGACAGGAGTCTCCAGCGTTGGTTGCCGATATCTGAATCAGACTCAGTTCCATGTGATGAGCTAGCTCTTGAACTCCCGCATCCCTCATTGTCTTCTTTGGGTTCAGTGCCTTGTCTCTGTAGGTTCTGAAATGCAGAGGAGCAGTCACATGAGAGGGCCCAGCGCTGCAATAAAGGGGGCTCATTATCCAACACGGATTTGTGACTTCAGGTCAGCAGCATGTAGCTTCTTAGGAAGAACATGGGCTTCGCAGTCAGGTAGACCTAGTTGAGTTTGAAACCCAGCTTGTCACCCATTCCCTTCTTATCTTGGGCAGGATTTGTGAGCGCTGTCTTCCCAGCTCTCCTCATCTGTCACTCCTCCTTGGGCTGCCCTGATGGCTGTCTAAGGAAAGACTCTGCACACTCAAATTATAGTTACCTTCCAACATAATTTCCCAGCAACTCTGTTATTAGCTCCCTTGTTGCATAACTAATTACTATGGACCTAACTGCTTAAACCAACACAGGTTTATCACCTCACAGTGTCTGGAGGCCTTAAGTCTAGTCACGGGTTGGTTGGAACCCAACTGCTTTAAGTCCCCACAAGGCTCAATCAAGGTGTCAGCCAGGGCTGTGATCTCATGTGAGACTTGGAATTGTCCTCTGAACTCACATGGTTGTTGCCAGTATTCAGTTCCTTGCGGTTTTAGGACTGAGGTTTCTCACAGTCCCTCGGGTTTCCCTTGTGGCTCAGCTGGTAAAGAATCTTCCTGCAATGCAGGAGACCTGGGTCTATCCCTGGGTTGGGAAGATCCCCTGGAGAAGGAAAGGCTACCCACTCCAGTACTCTGGCCTGGAGAACTCCATGGGCTATGCGGTTCATCAGGTCACGAAGAGTCGGACACGACTGAGTCCCTTGACATGTGGAACTTTCCATAGGTGGTTCACAGTTCCAAACCAACCTGCTCTTTTGAAGCCCAGTAAAGAAAGTCCAGTTTTTATGTATTTATTAACATAATCACATGAGTTAGGTATCATCACCTTTGCTGTAATTTGTTGTTGAGAAGCAAGTCCCATGCAAAGAGAGGAAATTACACAAAGGTGTGAACATCTGGAGGTGAGGAGGAGCATTGAGGATCACCGTAGGACCTGCCCATCATACTTTCAAAGTGCAACAAGCCACAGTGTGTCCTGTCTGTGTCTGTGTTGGTTGCTAATTGTTTCAGTGAAATTTGTTTCATCTTCCCAAAGAAATCAGAATTGGCAAACACTGGGGAAAGTGAGAACTGTTTTCACATTCCTCCCCAGTGTTGAAAAAGATAGCTGATAGAGTGTGTTTGTCTTCTGAGACTCCAGACTCAGTCTCAAAATTTGTTGAAGGAAAATGCAGAAGAGAGAAACTACAGTTTGATCAGTGTTAGATGATGTTATGAAACCCATTTGCCATCCTTGAACTAGACTGTACATCCTGATGAGCTAGGAACATGGGTTTGCCCAGCATCATATAAAGGGAAGTGATGTCAGCCTGGCGCCTGCGGTCCTTAACACACCAGCACCTTTAGTAAGGACAACGATAATTCATGTGGAACTAACAGAAATTTCCACATATAAAGTGTGTCTTTTACTCGGTTCCCTAACAGGAAACATCAGAGAAAAACCTTAAAACTAACTAGATGACAATGCAATAGAACACAATTATGCTTGCAAAGGAGGGAAAAAAGTATAGGTTGTATAACTAGAGAATTGTTAACACAACAGTTAAGACAGTATATGAGTTTGAGTCCCTTGGGAAGGAGAAATGTATCTGTAAATAGAATTTATTCCTCTGGCAATATTTGCTTTTCTTTGTATGCATCTCCATGTGCTGAGAGTTTCCTTATCATGCTTTCATGATTGTATGAGTGAATTACTAGGAATACTATTAGTTTGATTATATTCTAAGATTTATAAGAGATAAAAGAGCCCATCCTGTACCTGTCCTTGGGCTCAATTTAAGTTAGAGAAAAACAAAATTCTCTGTAGAAGAAAAAGTTCTTATAAGATGGCAGAGACATACTATTGATCTAAGGCTCATTTATTTTAATAGAGAACCATAGTCGTGGATTATCAGTGGAAAGCATTGTATAGTAAGTGCAATTTTAGCAAGACCTTATTCTAGTTGCATAAGGAATCTCTACAAAATAAGAAACAAGAAAAGGTTATTTTACTGGCCAAAATAGAAGAAAGATATATATAGATCTATTTAGATATAAGTACATACAAACATATGTAAATAGGTCACTATGGAGAGCAACCAAGCTGGAATATATTTTCTACCTTTAAAGAGCTGACACAGTGCAGGTACTTAGGAAGCATGTAATTAATATTTACATATTTCAGGAACAGGGTTTGGCACTAAAATGACAGTATTTGTCTATAATCATTTGAACCAGGGGAATGGAAATTGTCAGAAAGCTTCCCAACCAGTGCTGTTAAATCTATAGCCTTATTTTAACCCTGGAGACTATGGATGGTGACTCTACAGTCTATTCTGTGGAACAGAATGTATAAAGGGTTTGTAAATACATATTTATGGACTTATTTTATATAATTTCAAGGTTGAGAGTGGTGGAATGTTTCTCAGGATCTAATTATGAATAAGAGATGAACTGTTAGATGTTTCACCTCATCTCAAAAAGTATAATGATGTAATACTGAGATAATTTTAGAAAAATACACTTCAAGTAGGATATTGTCTTTTGAGCATGTGGAATATGGTAAATGTTGGTGGCTCAGATGGTAAAGAATCTGCCTACCATGAGGGAGACCTGGGTTTGATCCCTGGGTCGAGATGATCTCTGGAGAAAGAAATGGCAACCCACTCCAGTATTCTTGCCTAGAGAACTCCATGGAAGTCTGCAGAACTTCAGAGGAGCCTGGCGGGCTATAGTCCATAGCGTCACAAAGAGTCAGACATGACTGAGTGACTACCTACCAGTTATGTAGGACAGTTGTAATACAATATTTAAAGTTAATAAACTGGGTGACTTAAAGCAATAGAAGTCAATTATCTCACAGTTCTAGGGGCTAGAAGTAAGCCAGTCCTGGCACTGGCAGGGCTGTACTGTACTGTCTTGGAAGATCTAGAAGAGTATCCTTTCTTGCTCCTTCCTAGCATCTGCTAGTTTCCAGGAATCCTTGGCATTTCTTGGCTGGTAGAGGCTTCACTCCAGTTTCTCCCTCCATCATCATAGAGCTGTCTTCCTCTGTGTGTGGCTATCTCTGTGTCAGGATTCCCCTTTTAGGGCCAAACCCTATCCAGTATGACTTAACTCAACTTAAGGTTAACTTAACTTTAACTTACATCTATAAAGAACTTATCTCCAAATAAAGTCACATTTATAGGCACTGGGAATTAGGACTTGAACATATATTTTTAAGACAGTTCAACCCACAGCAATCACTATTGGCTTCTCTTCTTCTGAGCTACCCTGTGATTGAAACTTAGTCATTCTCTAGGGAGAAGCACTTGGAAGATAGATGCTATAATCAAAATGCTCCAGTTGCTTTTAGGTATAGTCTACTCACTTTAGTAGACTTTAGTTCCATGCATTATACTGAACTCAAGGCATAACTCCAAAGAAGTTCAGAAAGCACTGACAAGGACACACATGATTACACCAAAAGTCAGAACAGAATGAGTACAACACGGGTGAAGTTAGGAGGAGATCTAGAATAGGGAGATGACCAAGCTACTGAGAAGGTGATCGTGGGAGGGCAGTAGCAATTTGGGGGCAGAAACAGTGTTAGTGGAGGCTCAGAGATTTCAAAACAAAAATAAAAACAAAACCAAAAAAACCATAGGATATGTTGTATGGTGACTAGTGTCCAGAATACAGAATCACAGGTTTTGGCCGGCAAGTCTTCATTGTTTCAGAAGAGGAAAAGGAACTGCGTTGGATTTTCCTGTCTCTTTTTATTGCTAGGTGATGAACAGGCAGAGTTTCTCCAGGTCCATGCGTGCATCTGTGTTGCTAAGGCATCTATATGTGTACAGGTGTGATAGTAGGATGGATTAATACCACTGGATAATGGGCTTTGCTAATAAGATGTTAACTCTTAAAGCAACACTGTGATTTGGATTGTGTTGATGTCCCCATTTTTCTGATAACTAAACTGTGACTTAAAACAGTAAGAAATGAATTCAGGGTTGCACAACTCTGATAAGTATTGGGTGTTTGTATTATGGTTCTCCAGGAAAGCAGAACCCATAGGAGAGATACACACATATATAAACACATACACCCAGAGAGATTTATTTTAGGAATTGGCTCATACTATGACTATGGAGTCCAAGAACTGCCATGATTTACTGTCTGCATGTCAGAGAGCAGGAAAGTTGGTGGTGTAATTCAGTCTGAGACCAAAAGGTCTGAGAAACAGAGAGCTGATGTCCAAGGGCAGGAGAAGATGGATGCGCCAGTTCAGGCAGAGAGAGCAAATTGCACCCCTCTGCCTTATTGTTATGTTTGGGCCCTCAGTGGATGGAATGCAACCTCCCCCACTCATCTTGGGGAGGTTCATCTACTTTATTTGGTTCACCAATTCAAATACTAACCTCTTCTAGGAACCCCATTTCAGACACATCCTGAAATGATGTTTTACCAGCTGTTTGGGGATTCCTAAGCCCAATCAAAAGTTCACACAAAATTAATCATTACAGACCAGGAACTGAACCCCAATTTGGCTGGTCCCAGAGCACACACAGTGTGCTGGGCTCCAAAATCACTGCAGATGGTGACTGCAGCCATGAAATTTAAAGACAATTACTCCTTGGAAGGAAAGTTATGACCAACCTAGACAGCATATTAAAAATCAGAGACATTAATTTGCCAACAAAGTCCATCTAGTCAAGGCTATGGTTTTTCCAGTGGTCATGTATGGATGTGAGAGTTGGACTATAAAGAAAGCTGAGCGCTGAAGAATTGATGCTTTTGAACTGTGGTGTTGGAGAAGACTCTTGAGAGTCCCTTGGACTGCAAGGAGATCCAACCAGTCCATCCTAAAGCAGATCAGTCCTGGGTGTTCTTTGGAAGGACTGATGTTGAAGCTGAAACTCCAATACTTTGGCCACCTGATGCGAAGAGCTGACTCATTGGAAAAGACCCTGATGCTGGGAGGGATTGAGGGCAGGAGGAGAAGGGGATGACAGAGGATGAGATGGTTGGATGGTATCACCGACTCAATGGACATGAGTTTGGATGGACTCCAGGTGTTGGTGATGGACAGGGAGGCCTGGCGTGTAGCAGTCTATGGGATCGCAAAGAGTTGGACATGACTGAGTGACTGAACTGAACTGAATTTAGAGCACACACTGGCAACTGCACAGCATAGCTTATGGTTGGGCTTGGGGAAACCAGCACTTTAGTGCTATGCACTTAGCTGAATTTGTTCTCAGAGTGAGTTCTCTCTGTATCATCTTAGGACTAATCCCTGTATGTAGGCAGAGTTTTGAAGATAGCAATAATATCCATGCACTTTAGATGAAATATATCTTGGAATAAAGATGTACAAAGATGGCTCTTGCTTCTCCATTCCTGTTTATAAAAATTGGCGAATTTGCTGATAAGGGAAATAATGGCCAAATGACTCCAGTAAATAAGATAATTTGAGAGTAAAAAATAAAATGGCTTAGAGACTTTTACATTATTTGTTTTCTAGATAAAGAATAAGAAATTAAGAGACTCAAAATGATTTTTCTTTAAAGTGTATGACATTTAGTTGTTGATCAGTAATTTTTAAATAAAAAAAATAAATGTCCAAATCAAAAGGAAAGTAAGTGGCCAGATAAAGACTATTTGAGGCTTTTTCACTCCAAGTTCAGTGTATTTTCTACTATATTTTTTCAAAAAGGAAATTGGCAAGATTTGGAGAGAAGCAAAGTAAGGTGAGGACAGGTGAGACAGAGAGATGGAGGGAGATGTCTGTTGAGTGCACACCTCTGGGGAGGGAGGTGCTGAAGGGAGCTATTATGAATCCTGGTAAATCCACTGTGAAAAGTGCAGTGACTTTAGTCATTGGAGGCAATGCTTTAGAAGGGAAGTAGCAATCAGAAGAATGCAGTTTCAGGGATGGCCCTTTACAGAAGCCTCCTGTGGTACTGGGCTGTCATTAATACTTGTCTCATCCTCGTCTCCTGGGCTTCGTAAATGCTTCACACCACTTGAGGAAAGAATGGTTGCTAATTGTGCTGAACGTGTTCAGAGGTGGCGTCATGGTGTACGACCGGGCAACCCCAGCCCTAATGGGCTTGACTGTGGTCTCTGGAGTGAAAAGCTGTCTCTCAAAAGCTTCTGCAAGACAGCTAATGGGAGGCATGATAGGAAGATTTAGTGCCGCAATTTGAAGGGTCGATATCTAAGCTTTTCAATGGCTCCTGACATCTCAGATGGATTCTAGGTGGCTCCCCAAGGGGTACAAGTCTAACCATCATCTGCATAAACTTATCTCTCTCTGAAGAGGGGCCCATCCTTCTCTTATGAGAGCTTAGCGCCAAGTTTTAGAGGTAGGACCAACACACCACGTGATGAGTGAGCATTTACTGCTGAGTTGCATGCCTTTGATGGCCTATTCAAAGTACAGAGAGGGAAGAGATCAAAGCGGGTGACAGTGCTTAGAACTCAGGAGGGGAGAGCGGCAGAACGTGAAGGCACTTGGCTTGCTCTGGAGAAATGGACAGTTGACATCAGGATGAATTCCAAGGCTCGAGAACAGCCTGCAGGGGCGATGGGAGTGCACTCACAGTGGCTTGAGTGGAATAGGAAATGTGTGTTCCATTTGATTATATCAAACTGTTTTAGTTTGTCTTGAACACATCCTATCTCTTACTAATTTCCTTTATTTGCAAAAAAAGATATTAAGCCTCAGGCTCAGTCTTTAGAGCTTTATTAACATTATTTTATTTCCATTTTATTTTTATGGCTAACTTCTATAAGCAAATGATAACTCATTTTCCATTTTCAGTACTAGGATAAATTTCTTTTCAAATACAAATATGTGGAGTAAAAAGAAGTGAGGCAGTTCAAAGAAAAAGGTAAAGTAAATAAGAATTCAGGCTGTATCTAGATCTGGGCTTCTCTCATAGCTCACTTGGCAAAGAATCTGCCTGCAATGCAGGGGACTTGGGTTCAGTCCCTGGGTGGGGAAGATCCCCTAGAGAAGGAAATGGCAACCCACTCCAGTATTCTTACTTGGAGAATCCCATGGACAGAGGAGCCTGGCAGGCTATAGTCCATGCAATTGCAAGAGTGGGACACAGCTTAGCGCCTAAACCACCATATCGATAGATGAATGTGTGCCAGTGCTACGTCACTGACCAGAGTTTGGGAAGAGCACTGTTGACAAGTGGCCGTTGTGAGATGTTGATCCTGGTCTTTCAATTTCTCATCCTCTTTCCGCTTTCCATGGATATTCCAGCAAAATGGAACTGTTGTTTGTTGCCCATCAACCATCCATACTTTCACCCTTACTTATTTATCCCTGCTGTCTATCTTCCAAGTGAAAATGGTTTCTTTGGAGCACTCAAACTGGCCTAGCACTAAGTACGTGCCAGTAAATATTTGACAAATAAATGAGTGTAAGAAGGAGTCCATAAATAAATCAGCTGTGACTTTTGAAAAAAATTGTCTTGTGATAGGATCTGAACTAGAGTAATGGCAGTGAAAAGCAAAAGAAAGGGCCAATCCAGGTGACACTTGAGAACTAAGGGGTCAGATTTAGGTCACTGCTCCTTAGACTTGAGCCTGCACACCAGGCATGTGGGCATCTTGTGAAAATGCAGATACCGATTCAGGAGGTCTGGCATGAGGCCTGAGGTTCTGTATTCCTAACGGGCTCCCCAGGGATGCTGATGTTGCTGGTGGCCTGACCAGGGATCTCACCCATGTCTCTTACATTGCAAGATTCTAACCACTGGACGACCAGGAAAGTCTCTCCTGTGGTACTTAAATTTAAAAAAAAAATACTATTTTAAAGATGAAGTT
Source organism: Aepyceros melampus (assembly GCA_006408695.1). NCBI lineage: Eukaryota > Metazoa > Chordata > Mammalia > Artiodactyla > Bovidae > Aepyceros > Aepyceros melampus. Next base: position 149,034 of record SJXQ01004947.1, on the reverse strand, counting down.
TGAAAGAAAAAACTCCTAAACATTCAGGGAGATTCTTTTTTCCTGTAAACGTTCACCATGTTTTTCAATTCTGCAATCTCCTGTTTTACTTCTGTAACCCATTTTTGGTCACGTTTTGTTCTTGTTTCTCCTACGTATAGAGGCCTGATTGGCCCATAATAACCACTGAGCAGAGGAACGTTGTGAGGTATTGCATAATCACGATCTCAGTAAAGCAAGCTTGTTTGCACTTGAGTGAAGTTGCCTAAGGTAACGCAATAAAGGGCAAAGCTCTCCCACAAACTCAGGTCCTCTACATGGGCACTTTCCCCCTCTTCACTTGCCATCCAGGAACAAAAGCTCTCAACCTGAATTGTTCCTCTAGCTCCTGGGACTGTCGGTGGGAGAGTCTGTGGGTCACGATGGAGACTCTGTGGGTCACAGTGGAGACTCTGTGGGTCACGGCCATTTGAGTGTTGCAGGGGTAAGACTTCTTCTCCCCTCCTTCTCTGTCCTTCCTCCCCAGGAGCAGGGGGAAGAGACTGTATGCAGTGTCAGCCAGGAGCTCCCCTGCTGCTGGGGGCTGCCTCCCTGCCAGAACCTGGTGATTGTTATTTTAAGAAAGTGCATTCCGGGGGATGGGCAGATCCCTGACAGCAGGCTGAAGTAACAAACAGATTTCAGTTCCCTCCCTCCCCCTTGGTTACAGACCTCACTTGGCTTTTTCTTTTTATATTTTTATTTTAGGTTTAGCAGCTTCAGTCAAAAACCACAAATTAAGTTGTGTACCACAGTCTTCCGGCTCCTATGCTATCACTAGGCAGTAATTACCGCTCGACATCCTTCCCCAACATTGACATTTTCACCAGCCTGAAAAACCAAAACACATGTATTTGTTTTAGGTTGGTTTTCTTCAATAAATTTTAATAATCTATGTACTATTTTTCTTAATTTCTTATTTGCATGTTTATGTCTGTTATTTAATTTTTGTGGTGTTTCTCAGAAATGTGAAATTAGCTATTCCAGATACTAGGTTCAGAAGATTCAGTATGTCACACAGCATTATAGTGGTTAAATACCAAGACTAGAACCTAACCTTGCTGGTTTAGAGATAATTAGTGAGAAAGGATCAAGACCTGAATTCCCTTGGGAGAGAGTATATATATATATATATATGTGTGTGTGTGTGTGTGTGTGTGTGTGTATGAATATGTACACATATATGTATGAACTACTGCATATGTGTGTATATATAATTAATAATAAAATCAGTATAGGTCCAAAAATAGCTACAATTTACATTTTAGTATAGTAAACATTTTCCTATAGGTAGAAGAGAGTACACTTACTTTTTTTGTCTATTGCTGATTTTTAATCTAAAACTTATATAATAAGCACTTAGCAATGTTGTTAGAAGTCTATGGCCTCTTTATTATATTAAATTATATGTATTTTTTCATTGATCATCAAATTACTGGATGTTTACTGTAGAAGTTCTGTAAACACTGAAATTTTAAAGAAAAATAAAATAATCCATAATTATATGACTCACAGTTAATAAGCATTACTCTATAGTGTACTTCTTTCATATATCAGTTCAGTTCAGTCACTCAGTTGTATCTGACTCTTTGCGATCAAATGGACTGTAGCATGCCAGGCCTCCCTGTCCATCACTAACTCTTGGAGTTTACTCAATCTCTTGTCCATTGAGTCAGTGATGACATCCATCCTTCTCATCCTCTGTCGTCTCCTTCTCCTCCTGCCTTCAATCTTTATTTCCCAGCATCAGGGTCTTTTCCAGTGAGTCAGTTCTTCACATCAGGTGGCCAAAGTATTGGATCAGTCCTTCCAGTGAATAGTAAGGACTGATTTCCTTTTGAATAGACTGGTTGAATCTCCTTGCAGTCCAAGACTCAAGAGTCTTCTCCAACACCACAGTTCAAAAGCATCAATTCTTCAGCTCTCAGCTTTCTTTATACTCCAACTCTCCATCCATACATGACTACTGGAAAAACCATAGCTTTGAATAAATGGACCTTTGTTGGCAAAGTGTAGTCTCTGCTTTTTAATATGCTGTCTAGGTTGGTCATAACTTTTCTTCCAAGGAGCAAGCGTCTTTGAATTTCATGGCTACAATCACCATCTGCAGTGATTTTGGAGCCGAAAAAATAAAGTCTGTCACTGTTTCCATTGTTTTCCCATCTGTTTGCCATAAAGTGATGGGACCAGATGCCATGATGAATGTTGAGCTTTAAGCCAGCTTTTTGACTCTCCTCTTTCACTTTCAACAAGAGGCTCTTTAGTTCTTCTTCACTTTCTGCCATAAGGGTGGTGTCATCTGCATACATATGAGGTTATTGATATTTCTCCCGGCCATCTTGATTCCATCTTGTGTTTCATCCAGCCCAGCGTTTCTCATGATGTACTCTGCATATGAGTTAAATAAGGAGGGTGACAATACATAGCCTTGATGTACTCCTTTCCCGATTTGGAACCAGTTTGTTTCATGTCTAGTTCTAACTATTGCTTCCTGACCTGCATACAGATTTCTCAAGAGGGAGATCAGGTGGTCTGGTATTCCCATCTGTTTCAGAATTTCCCACAGTTTGTTGTGATCCACACAGTCAAAAGCTTTGGCATAGTCAATAAAGCAGAAGTAGATGTTTTTCTTGCCTTTTTGATGATCCAACTGATCTTGGCAATTTGATTTCTGGTTCCTCTGCCTTTTGTAAATCTAGCTTGAACATCTGGGAGTTTATGGTTCATGAACTGTTGAAGCTTGGCTTGGAGAATTTTGAGCATTACTTTGGTAGCATGTGAGATGAGTGCAGTTGTATGGTAGTTTGAACATTCTTTGGGATTGGAATGAAAACTGACCTTTTCCAGTCCTGTGGCCACTGCTGAGTTTTCCAAATTTGCTGGCATATTGAGTGTAGCACTTTCACAACATTATCTTTTAGGATTTGAAATAGTTCAACTGGAATTCCATCACCTCCATTAGCTTTGTTCATGTGATGCTTCTTAAGGCCCACTTGACTTTGCATTCTAGGAAGTCTGGCTCTAGATGAGTGATCACACCATCGTGATTATCTGTGTCATGAAGATCTTTTCTGTATAGTTTTGTGTATTCTTGCCAGCTCTTGATATCTTCTTCTGTTCAGTCCATACCATTTCTGTCCTTTATTGTGCCCATCTTTGCATGAATGTTCCCTTGGTATCTCTCATTTTCTTGAGGAGATCTCTAGTCTTTCCCAGCCTTTTTTCCCCCCATATTTCTTTGCATTGATCACTGAGGAAGGCTTTCTTATCTCTCCTTGCTGTTCTTTGTAACTCTGCATTCAAATGGGTATATTTTTCCTTTTCTCTTTTTCCTTTCACTTCTTTTCATAGATGTTTGTAAGGCCTCCTCCAACAACCATTTTGCCTTTTTGCATTTCTTTTTCTTGGGAATGGTCTTTATCCCTGCCTCCTGTGCTATGTCATAAACCTCCGTCCATAGTTCTTCAGGCACTCTGTCTGTCAGATCTTATCCCTTGAATCTATTTTTCACTTCCACTGTATAATCACAAGGGATTTGATTTAGGTCATACCTGAATGGTCTAGTGGTTTCCCCACTTTCTTCAATTTAAGTCTGAATTTGGCAATAAGGAATTCATGATCTGAGCCACAGACAGCCCCCAGTCTTGTTTTTGCTGACTATATAGAGCTTCTCCATCTTTGGCTGCAAAGAATATAATCAATCTGATTTCGGTATTGACTTGCACCCAAGTACTGCATTTCGGACTTTTTTGTTGACTATGATGGCTACTCCATTTCTTCTAAGGGACTCTTGCCCACAGTAGTAGATATAATGGTCAGCTGAGTTAAATTCACCCATTCCAGTCCATTTTAGTTCACTGATTCCTAAGATGTTGATGTTCACTCTTGCCATCTCCTGTTTGACTACTTCCAATTTGTCTTGATTCATGGACCTGACATTCCAGGTTCCTATGCAGTATTGCTCTTTATAGCATCCGACTTTACTTCAAACAGCGTCACATCCACACCTGGGTGTTGTTTTTGCTTTGGCTCCATCTCTTCATTCTTTTTGGAGTTATTTCTCCACTAATCTCCAGTAGCATATTGGGCACCTACTGACCTGGGGAGTTTATCTTTCAGTGTCCTATCTTTTTGCCTTTTCATACTTTTCACGGGTTTCTCAAGGCACAAATACTGAAGTGGTTTGCCATTCCCTTCTCCTGTGGACTGCGGTTTGTGAGAACTCTCCACCATGACCTGTCTGTTTTGGGTGGCCCTACGTGGCATGGATCATAGTTTCATTGAGTTAGATAAGGCTGTGGTCCATGTGATCAGATTGGTTAGTTTTCTGTGATTGTGTTTTTCAGTCTATCTGCCCTTTGATGGAGAAGGATAAGAGGCTTATAGACGCTTCCTGATGGAAGAGACTGATGGAGGAGGAAACTGGGTCTTGTACTGATGGGCAGGGCCATGCTCAGTAAATCTGTCACATATAAATGAAGTAAATAAAATTTACATCATGAGAAATGCTGGACTGGAAGAAACACAAGCTGGAATCAAGATTGCTGGGAGAAATATCAATAATCTCAGATATGCAGATGACACCACCCTTATGGCAGAAAGTGAGGAGGAGCTAAAAAGCCTCTTGTTGAAAGTGAAAGAGGAGAGTGGAAAAGTTGGCTTGAAGCTCAACATTCAGAAAACGAAGATCATGGCATCTGGCCCCATCACTTCATGGGAAATAGATGGGGAAACAGTAGAAACAGTGTCAGACTTTGTTTTTTTGGGCTCCAAAATCACTGCAGATGGTGACTGCAGCCATGAAATTAAAAGGCGCTTACTCCTTGGAAGAAAAGTTATGACCAACCTAGATAGTATATTCAAAAGCAGAGACATTACTTTGCCGACTAAGGTCCGTCTAGTCAAGGCTATGGTTTTTCCTGTGGTCATGTATGGATGTGAGAGTTGGACTGTGAAGAAGGCTGAGCGCATAAGCATCTTTCCTCATGTTCATAAGCATTCTTTAAAATGATTTTAAATGCATAATATTCTAACATGTGTTACTAGTAAATCATAAAGATCTAATACCCCATGAACAAAGTTAGTGCAGGTGATGTCATTCCAGCTGAACTATTTCAAATCCTAAAATATGGTGCTGTTAAAGTGCTGCACTCAGTATGCCAGCAAATTTGGAAAACTCAGCAGTGGCACAGAACTGCAGAAGGTCAGTTTTCATTGCAATCCCGAAGAAAGACAATGCCAAAGAATGTTCAAACTACTGCACAATAGCACACATTTCATGTACTACCACTGTAATGCTCAAAATCCTTCAAAGTAGGCTTCAACAGTGTGTGAACTGAGAACTTCCAGATGTTTAAACTGGATTTAGAAAAGACAGAGGAACCAGAGATCAAATTCGCAACATCCACTGGATCATAGAAAAAGCACAGGAATTCCAGGAAAACATCTACTTTTGCTTCACTGACCATACCAAGCCTTTGTGTGGATCATAACAAACTGTAGAGAATTCTTATAGAGATGGGAATACGAGACCACTTTATCTGCCTCCTGAGAAATCTGTGTGCAGATCAAAAAGCAACAGTTAGAACTGGCCAAATTGGGACTGGTTCCAAATTGGGAACAGACAAGGCAATGGCAACCCACTCCAATACTCTTCCCTGGAAAATCCCATGGATGTTGGAGCCTGGTAGGCTGCAGTTCATGGGGTCATGAAGAGTTGGACACGACTGAGCGACTTCCGTTTCACTTTTCACTTTCATGCATTGGACAAGGAAATGGCAACCCACTCCAGTGTTCTTGCCTGGAGAATCCCAGGGACAGTGGAGCCTGGTGGGCTGCTATCTATGGGGTCGCACAGAGCTGGACACGACTGAAGCGACTTAGCATCAGCAGCCACATTAGGAAAGGAGTACATACAAGGCTGTATATTGTCACCCTGCTTATTTAACTTATATGCAGAGTACATCATGTGAAATTCCAGGCTGGATGAAGCTCAAACCAGGATCAAGATTGTTGGAGCAATATCATTAGCCTCAGATATGCAGATGACACCATCCTTATGGCAGAAAGGAAGTGGAACTAAAGAGCTTCTTGAGGAAGGTGAAAGAGGAAAGTGAAAAAGCTGGTTTAAAACTGTACATTCAAAATAGTAAGATCATAGCATCTGGTCTCATGCTGGTAAATAGATGGGGAAACAATGGAAACAGTGACAGGCTTTATTTTGGGGGGCTCCAAAATTACTGCAGATGGTGTTGCAGCCATGGAACTAAAAAACGCTTGCTCCTTGGAAAAAAGAGTCAAGGCAAACCTAGATAGCATATTAAAAAGCAGAGACATCCCTTTGCTGACAAAGATCCATATAGTCAAAGCTATGTTTTTTCCAGTAGTCATGTGTGGATGTGAAAGTTGGACCATAGTGATGGCCGAGCACTAAAGAATTGATGCTTTTGAACTGTGGTGTTGGAGAAGACTCTTGAGAGTCTCTTGGACAACAAGGAGATTAAACTAGTCAGTCTTAAAGGAAATCAACCCTGAATACTCATTGGAAGGCTTGATAGTGAAGCTGAAGTGCCAATACTTTGGCGACCTGATGCGAAGAGCCAACACTTTGGAAAGATCCTGATGCTGGGAAAGATTGAAGGCAGGAGGAGAAGGGGACAACAGAGGATGAGATGGTTGGATGGTATCACTGATTTCAGTGGACATGAGTTTGAATAAACTCCAGCAGATTATGAAGGACAGGGAAGCCTCGTGTGCTGCAGTCCATGGGGTCACAAAGAATCAGACTTGACTTAGCAACTGAACAATAGCAACAACAAATGATTTCTAGTTCATTCAGCCCATGTCTATGTCTGAACAAAGAATAATTTGAGAGTTTGAAGGATGTCATAGTTCTTTTCAAGTTGTGTGACTCAAATATCAAAATATATCTTAAATAGATTCTGTGCTCTAATTATTACCATTATCAATAGCTATCACATATTCATCTCTAAATATTAAGCAACAAGTACATTTTCTGATCAATATTTGCAACGCTTTGAGTTGGATACTGTTTTCTCTGCTTCATAGTTAAGGAACCAAAGTTTAATTAAAAAAAAAAAAAAAGGAGCTCATGAGTGGCTAAGCTTAAATTCCAACTGTATGTCTAATTCTGCCATCTATGCCCTTTACTACACTGTGCCCATTTAATATTAGCAGTAGATTCATTTGTTCCTTTCCTGAATGTATTTATTTTAACTCCATGTACCTCCCAAATAACATGATTTTTAAGCAGATTTTCATTCTAACCTAATGTGTATGTACTGTGCTCAGTTCTGCTATGAAATACACAGAAGCAAAAATCATAGTACTTGCTAAAGAGCTTCAATATCTCTCTAGGGTGTACTGTCTATATATGTGCAAGTTTTAGACTCATAAAATCCTTAAGTATCCTGACAAGTTAGTAGGATAAGAGCTATCCCATAGTAGTACAGGAATAATTTCCAAGTTCTTATTATGGTTTAGAGGAATGATATATCATTGTAGGACAGAATAGCCTGGAATATTCTACTAGGTGAATAAGTATTTCTGCTGCAGAGAAAAGACATTTGCTGGTAAAAAATAGAATATATTTTTAGAATTTGAAGACATGCTCCTTTAACTTTGGTATTCCTGGATTTTTTAACAAGATCGTATTTGGTGTCTTTCTTTTAAGATGATTCTGTCGGCTAGTTATTAGATTGTGTTAATCTCTGGAGATTCACTTGAAACCAATATTATATATAATCCAAGACTCCATTTTGGCTAGTGAGGTACTTACCTCTAAGACTGCGAGTTTTGGTAAAATGTAGCCTGAAAAATATTTTATGGAACTTAGTCATCTGCCTCTGTTTTATGAATATTTCTTCAAGCACATGCAAATATAATTCTAGTTCTTTTTGAGGGCACCAGTTATCTGCCAGACCTAACCAGATAATCATATAGGGGGTGTAGGATCTAAGGTAATTCATTCCAACAGCTATGAGAAAAAAAAAATATAGATCAGTGTGGCATTATATTTAATCCATTTTCATCTTATTACCAACTTGCCTCAGGAAATAAAATATGTACTGACATGATATCATCGGACTTCCCTGGTGGCTCAGAGGTTAAAGTGTCTGCCTCCGATGCGGGAGACCCGGGTTCGATCCCTGGGTTGGGAAGATCCCCTGGAGAAGGAAATGGCAACCCACTCCAGTATTCTTGCTTGGAGAATCTCATGGACTGAGGAGCCTGGTGGGCTGCATGCAGTCTATGGGGTCACAAAGAGTCGGACACACTGAGTGACTTTACTGACTGACTGACTGACATGATATCTGTGCATTAAGTAGTTATTTAATTTTCTTTGAATGCTCTTTTGTAAAACAAAAAGTTGGTGTTGAAAACACAGGATGGTTAGTCTCGTTTGCCTAGATGGTTTGGCAGTTCATGACCTGCATTGTGAAGGACTTAACTGTGTTAGGAACACTGAGTTTTGGAGCTGAAAAAAATGTTTGAGCTTGGTCAAGTGTGGTTCTCAACCTTCTGTGTGTGAATTCGCCTGAAGAACTTAGCCAAACACAGCTTGCTGGATCCCCCCTCAAAGCTTCTGATTTGGGTGAGGCCTGAGAATATGCATTCTAATGTGTTTCCAGCTGAGGCTGATGTTGCTGATTTGGGAACTGTAAGAACCACTGTTCTGGTTTAAGGCTTTGTTTTCACCGATGAGAAAATTGAAGACCCAAGAGAGGTCACCATGTACATGTATAAATCAGATCCTGTCCCTTTGCTCCTACAAAGGACCCTTCAGTGGTTTCAAGAAACCCTTCTGTGGTTTCATGTTGTACTTGGAATAAAACCCCCTGTCTTTATTATCCAGAATATCCATCATCCTGGTTCCTGCCTCTCTCTCCACACCTTGGTCTGTATAGAGACTGCACTTCTTTCCAGTTATTCAAGGGCCATGTTCTTATTTCAACCTGCTGCTGCTGCTGCTGAGTTGCTTCAGTCGTGTCCGACTCTGTGTGACCCCATAGATGGCAGCACACCAGCCTCCGCCGTCCCTGGGATTCTCCAGGCAAGAACACTGGAGTGGGTTGCCATTTCCTTCTCCAATGCATGAAAGCGAAAAGTGAAAGTGAAGTCGCTCAGTCATGTCCAACTCTTAGCGACCCCATGGACTGCAGCCCACCAGACTCCTCTGTCCATGGGATTTTCCAGGCAAGAGTACTATTTCAGTATAAAAAGCAACTAATATAGCAACATGGCACGGAACAAAGAGTGGAGGTTTGATATGTAGAGGCTTTCAATTCAATTTTTAATGCTTACCATTTTCTTGGGACTCCAGATGTAGGTAATATTAACCACATGCTTAGTGATTTTCCGGTCTTCACTTCCATGCAGTGGGTCCATCTTGATTTTTCTATATGTTTAATTTGACAGATAAATTGATTTGCATTATAATAATGGCTAATATTTATTGGTTGTGTGCCATATACCATGCAACGTATATAACAAATTTTATCATATTTTATCTTCATAAAAACCATATAAAGTAGGTATTACTCATATCTGTTTTACTAGTGAGGGAACTGAGACTTTGAGGATTAGGTAACTTTTTGAATGTCACAAAGCTAATAAGAGCAGTATTGAGATTTAGACTCTTATTTCTCTGTCTAGAATCTCTATTCTTGGACTGTGAACTATACTGCCTCAGTTATATAGTGAAATAACTACTGTGTCTGCTAAAGAGCCTCAACTGATCAAGTGATGACAACCTGTTCTTCTGGATGCTATTTTATCAGAAAAGCAGGTGGTACCAGGAGGGGAGGGTGGAGGGAAGGGATGATTAGGGAGTTTGGGATGGACCTGTACACACACAGTATTTAAAATGGATAACCAGAAGAACCTATTGTATAGCACAGGGAACTCTGCTCAATGTTATGTAGCAGCCTGGATGGGAGAGGAGATTTGGGGAAAATGAATATATGCATATGTATGGTTGAATTTCCTTTTCTGTCCACCTGAAATTATCACAACATTGATTGAATTGACTATACTCCAATGTAGAACAAAAAGTTAAAAAAATATATTAAAATCAGGTTACACATTCGGAAGAAGAAAGGAAACTTTTAGCTTGAAAGGGACTTTATAAAGACATACTAAAGTAATTAAATTGAGGTTAAGTATGGTCATATTAAAACAAAGCTCATGACCACAGAGTGTCATGCCTTTTAACTTGATAACTGAAGAGTTTTTGTGTGGGTCAATAGAAGACAGACATTTGGTCTACTTTACATGCTATATCTCAACTGTGTTTGAGAGTGGTTTATTCTTCATACATCTCAGTAATGGAAAAAACTAATACACTGAGATTGCTTTTAAGGCTAAAGGCATTTCAGAAGCAGTGGCCCGTAGGCTAAGAACAATAGAACCTCCTTTAGTCTGAAGTTACAGAAAGACATCAGACAAACACTATTTCCTTTGAAAAGTTATTTGTGATCAGGAGTTAATCATTGGTCAGATAAACAAATGCTCTATTTCTGAAGGGTCAGAGAAATATTGGAGCAATCTGAAGTTAGTTTGAAATAAGATTAGTTTTACAGAAGAAAATTCCTTCAGTGTTTTTCGTTTGTTTTCTCTTTAACTAACTACTTTACCGCAAAGTATCAGCACTTTTTGAAATTGTGCCATGAGACCTTCTACCTTCTTTCCTTTCTTGTTTCTTTTCTCTTCTTATTTCATTTAAACATGAATTTCTTTATGCATTCTACACATTGTTGCTTCACACTTACAATGTGCCTGCATATATTTGTTTTAAATGTTAAACCCATTAGAACTGAAGTCTACACATCAGACGTTTGTAGTGGTGAGACTTCCTGTCATAAAGACTTTGATGTAATTCAGAAACTGAATCGGCATGAATGGAAATCAGTGCAGGTTCAGTTTTATATCATTATAATAATCTTCCATTCCAAAGCACAACCATATGCATGAAATATATGCTTCTAATACAATTTCTAAATATGCTTAGTTGCTCAGTTGAGTCCGACTCCTTGCGACCCCATGGACAGCCTTCCAGGCTCCTCTATCCATGGGGTTCTCCAGGAAAGAATACTGGAGTGGGTTGCCATTCCCTTCTCCACACAATTTCCAAAATAAATATATCATAAACAAGGAGAGACTTCCTTAGCAATGTAAAGATGATATAACTTAAGGAAACAAATCAACAAAAGTTATTAAAAATGCTGATGATTATATTAAAGATAAAGGAGGAAAAATCACAGCAATATTTGATAGTCTATATACATTTATTATTTAAAATAATCAAAATAAGTTTAGATTAGAGTAGAACTTTAAATCTTCTAGTAGGAAGTTATCAAGAACCTACAGCAAATATCATATTTATTCAGGTTAGACAAAAAGCAAGGATGCTCATTATCATTCCTAGTTATTGTTGAAATAGAGAAACTAACCAATAAAATAAGAAAAGAAAATCAGATGCATAAAGATTGGTGAGGAATATACTGAAATTTCCTAATTGGTGAAAAGCCCATGAAGGTCCATAGGTAAACCATTAGAACTAAAAGTGATTTCAGTAAGTTTGCTGATTAGAAGACAAACATAAGAACCTAGTTAGCTTTTCTATCAGTTATAATTCTCAATTACAATGTAGAACAGAAATTTTGTATAGAATAGCTACAAAAGTATAAAGACATTATGAATCAATCTAAAAAGAGCCATGACCTTTATGAAAAAATTGTCAAATATCATTTGAAGATATCAATTGATATCAATTGACAGAATATCATTGAAGATAATAAAGTTCTGGAAAAAATCATCAGTATCTATCATTTCATGAGTACACTCAATAATATAAAGATGCCAGTTCTCCCTAAGTTCAGTTCAGTTCAGTCGCGCAGTCGTGTCCGACTCTTTGCGACCCCATGAATCGCAGCACGCCAGGCCTCCCTGTCCATCACCAACTCCCGGAGTTCACTCAGACTCACGTCCATTGAGTCCGTGATGCCATCCAGCCATCTCATCCTCGGTCGTCCCCTTCTCCTCCTGCCCCCAATCCCTCCCAGCATCAGGGTCTTTTCCAATGAGTCAACTCTTCGCATAAGGTGGCCAAAGTACTGGAGCTTCAGTTTTAGTATCATTCCTTCCAAAGAACTCCCAGGGTTGATCTCCCTCAGAATGGACTGGTTGGATCTCCTTGCAGTCCAAGGGACTCTCAAGAGTCTTCTCCAACACCACAGTTCAAAAGCATCAATTCTTCGGTGCTCAGCCTTCTTCACAGTCCAACTCTCACATCCATACATGACCACAGGAAAAACCATAGCCTTGACTAGACGGACCTTAGTCGGCAAAGTAATGTCTCTGCTTTGAATATACTATCTAGGTTGGTCATCACTTTTCTTCCAAGGAGTAAGCGCCTTTTAATTTCATGGCTGCAATCACCATCTGCAGTGATTTTGGAGCCCAAATAAACAAAGTCTGACACTGTTTCTACTGTTTCCCCATCTATAAATCTAATTCAACTGGGCTTCCCAGGTGGTGCAGTGGTGAAAATCCACCTGCCATTGCAGGAGACTCAGGAGACGTGTATTTGATACCTGGGTTGGGAAGATCCCCTGCAGTAGGATATGGCAACCCATTCCAGTATTCTTCTGGCTTTAAAGAACCTGCCTGCAATGTTGGAGACCTGGGTCCGATCCCTCGGTCGGGAAGATCCCCTGGAGAAGGGAATGGCTACCTACTCCAGTACTCTTGCCTGGAGAATTCCATGGACTGAGGAGCCTAGAGGGCTACAGTCCATGGGGTCACAAAGAGTTGGACACACCTGAGCATGATTGTATGCAATACAACTTTAACCAAAATTCCAAAAAAATTTCAAAATCAACTGATTTTATTTTTAGCTGTTCTAAAGGTGTCTCAGGTACTGTGCACAGGCTCTCTTTAGCTGTGGCAAGTGGGAGATGCTCTGGTTGTGGTGCCTGAGCTTCTTCTTACTGCTGTGGCTTCCTGTGGAGTACAGGTTTTAGGGTGCAAGCTCAGTGGTTATGGCAGACAGGCTTAGTTGATTCGTGGCATATGGGATCTTCCTGGACCAGGGATGAGCCCGTGTCCTCTGCATTGCCAGGCAAATTCTTAACCACTGGACCACCAGGGAATTTCCCCAACAATTTTTTATGTAACTTGACACAGCTGATCTTATAAAACTCATGTGTACATACTAGGTGTGAAAATAGCCAAGATATTTCTGAGGGGACAAGTAGAAATAAATAATAGAAAAGGCTTGCCCTACCAGATATCAAGACATAATTTATAACTGTAATAATTATGCTAGTGGGACATAGGCATATAGACATATGGGGTAGAATAGAGCTCAGTAACTGTCTCATGAATATAGGAAATTCATACATGACCAGGTTGATGTTACAAATCAGTGGTCAGTGGACAAGCTAGTGAAAAATGGCACTGAGATAACTGGTTACCTATATGGAAAAATTAAAATCAGTCTTTACATGAAAATAAATTGAGTACTTAAAAGTTAATTTAGAATGCAAAACTTTAGCATTTTTAGAAGAAAATATAGGTGAATAGCTTTATGATCTATGTATGGAAAAGATTTCTTTGAAAAGAGCAGAAACAAAGCATTGATCATAAAGAATATTGATAAATTTCACTGAAATTTAATGTAAATGTTGTGTTCAAGGAAAAATATGATAAAAAATATAAAAGGCAATGGCTGGGAGAAACTGTTGGCAGTGTATATATTGTAATATGGGCTAGTTGTAAAGAGCCTGCCTGCCAGTGCAGGAGGCGTAAGAATGTCAGTTTGATCCATGGGTCAGTAACATCCTCTGGAGAAGGGTATGGCAACCCACTTCTGCATTTTTATCTGGGGAATCCTTATGGACAGAGGAGCCTGGAGGGCAACAATCTGTAAGGTCACAAAGAATCAGCCACGACTCAAGTGACTTAGGACAGTACATATTGTAATATACAAAGGAATGGTATTATAAGTTCTATAATGAACCTCTACAAGTCATCAAAAGAAAAGGAACCCAACAAAAATGCTGATAAGGGATATGAGTAAAGCAAATCACAGATGTTGAACCAAAATGGATGGTAAATATATAATGGGATGTCCAGTTATACTACTAAGCTTGAGAATGCAAGTAATATTGTGATATCACTGCAAACCACCAGATTAGCAAAAAAATTGTATTGACATATAATTGATTTTAAATGGGGTTCGGGTATACAGCCAAGTAAATCAGTTATACATATACATATATCCACTCGTGTAAAAATTCTTTTCCCATATAGGCCGTTACAAAACAGTGAGCTGAGTTCCCTGTGCTATTCATTAGATTCTTACTAGCTAGCTATTTTGTAAGATCTTCCCTGGTGGCTCAGAGGTAAAGTGTCTGCCTCCAATGTGGGAGACCTGGGTTCGATCCCTGGGTCGGGAAGATTTCCTGGAGAAGGAAATGGCAATCCACTCCAGTATTCTTGCCTGGAGAATCCCGTGGACAGAGAAGCCTGGTGGGTTACAGTCCACGGGGTCGCAAAGAGTCGGACACGACTGAGTGACTTTACCTAGCTATTTTGTAAATAGCAGTTGTGTATATGTCAATCCCAATATCCCCGTTGATCCCTCCCTGTCTTACCCACTGGTCGCCATATGTTTATTTTCTATATCTGTAACTCTTTTCTACTTTATAGGTAAGTTCATTTAGACCCTGATTTTAGATTTCACAAGTGAAATCATATTTGTCTCTATTTGACTGACTTCACTCAGTATGACAATCTCTAGGTCCATCCATGTTGCTTCAAATGGCATTATTTCATTCTTTTTTAAGATTGAGTAATATTCTGTTGTGTATGTATATGTATTAGAGAAGGAAATGCAACCCACTCCAGTATTCTTGCCTAGGAAACCCCATGGACAGAGAAGCCTAGCAGGCTACATAGGCAATGGAGTTGCAAAGAGTCAGACACAACTTAGCGACTAAACAATAGCAACAATGTGTACACACATGCCACCACTTCTTATTCATTCCCCTCTTGATGGACATTTAGATTGCTTTCTTGTCCTGGTTACTGTAAATAGTGCTGCAGTGAACATTGGGGTGCCTTAATCTTTTCAAAGTATGGATTTCTCTGGATATATGCCCAGGAATGAGATTGCTGAATTATATGGCAGATTTAGTTCAGGTCAGTCACTCAGTCGTGTATGACTCTTTGTAACCCCATGAACCACAGCATGCCAGGCCTCCCTGTCCATCACCAACTCCTGGAGTCCACCCAAACCCATGTCCATTGAATATGGCAGATTAGCAAAAATTAATAATTCTAATATTAAAGATTGGCAATGAGGAGGAGCATTGAGAATCTTCATACTCTAAATAGTGGGAGTGAGAAATAGGCAACCACTTTGGGTACAGTTTAGCACTGAAATTAAGCAAGACATTTGACTTCATTAGTGTACATCTACATAAATGCTTTAGAGAGACTTTCAAATAAGTGCATGTTTAGATAGTTGGACTTCCCTGGTGGCTCAGATGGGAAAGCATCTGTCTACAATGTGGGAGACCTGGGTTCGATCCCTGGGTCAGGAAGATTCCCTAGAGGAGGAAATGGCAACTCACTCCAGTACTCTTGCCTAGAAAATCCCATGGATGCAGGAGCCTGGTGCCCGTGGGGTTGCAAAGAGTTGGACATGACTGAGCAACTTCACTTTTTTTCTTTCTTTAGTTAGTTACAAGAATGTTCATTGGAACATTGTTTGCAATGTTAAAAAAAAATTAGCAATCTAAATCAATGTGAGAGAACATAAAAGAATAGTAGATCTCAGTACAATTGAATCCCATTCAGCAGTGGAACAAAACAAACCAGAGCTGCATGCAGCATTGGTGATCCTCAAAGTTATAGTCTCAACTGGAAAAAGCAACTTCTACAATCAGGGACTTCCTCCATGGCTCAACAGTAAAGAATCTGCCTGCAGTGCAGGAGACACAGAAGTTGAAGTTTCAATCCCTGGGTTGGAAAGATCCCTTGGAGGAGGAAATGGCAACCTACTCCAGTATTCTTGCCTGAAAAATCCCTTGGACAGAGAAGCCTAATGGGTTACAGTCAATAGGGCTGCAAAGAATCAGACTCAACTGAGCACACAGTTCAGAGGTAACAGAATGATACCTTTGTATAAAATTTCTAAACATGTTCTATAATCCAAAATACTTTAAGTGAAGATGTATGTGTGTGCTCAGTCATGTCTGACTCTTTGTGACCCCATGGACTGTTGAGTTCCAGGTTCCTCTGTCCATGGAAGCAACAGTTAGAACTGGACATGGAACAACAGACTGGTTCCAAATAGGAAAAGGAGTACGTCAAGGCTGTATATTGTCACCCTGCTTATTTAACTTATATGCAGAGTACATCATGAGAAACGCTGGACTGGAAGAAACACAAGCTGGAATCAAGATTGCTGGGAGAAATATCAATAATCTCAGATATGCAGATGACACCACCCTTATGGCAGAAAGTGAGGAGGAGCTAAAAATCCTCTTACTGAAAGTGAAAGAGGAGAGTGAAAAAGTTGGCTTAAAGCTCAACTTTCAGAAAACGAAGATCATGGCATCTGGCCCCATCACTTCATGGGAAATAGATGGGGAAACAGTAGAAACAGTGTCAGGCTTTGTTTTTTTGGGCTCCAAAATCACTGCAGATGGTGACTGCAGCCATGAAATTAAAAGGCGCTTACTCCTTGGAAGAAAAGTTATGACCAACCTAGATAGTATATTCAAAAGCAGAGACATTACTTTGCCGACTAAGGTCCATCTAGTCAAGGCTATGGTTTTTCCTGTGGTCATGTATGGATGTGAGAGTTGGACTGTGAAGAAGGCTGAGCACCGAAGAATTGATGCTTTTGAACTGTGGTGTTGGAGAAGACTCTTGAGAGTCCCTTGGACTGCAAGGAGATCCAACCAGTCCATTCTGAAGGAGATCAACCCTGGGATTTCTTTGGAAGGAATGATGCTAAAACTGAAGCTCCAGTACTTTGGGCACCTTATGCGAAGAGTTGACTCATTGGAAAAGACCCTGATGCTGGGAGGGATTGGGGGCAGGAGGAGAAAGGGACGACCAAGGATGAGATGGCTGGATGGCATCATGGACTCGATGGACGTGAGTCTGAGTGAACTCCGGGAGTTGGTGATGGACAGGGAGGCCTGGCGTGCTGCGATTCATGGGGTCGCAAAGAGTCAGACACGACTGCGCGAAGGAACTGAACTGAACTGAACTGTCCATGGGATTCTCCAGGCAAGAATATTGGAGTGGGTTGCCATGCCCTCCTCTAGGAGATCTTTCTGACCCAGGGATCGAACCTGTGTCTCCTGCTTTGGCAGGTGGATTCTTTACCACTAAGCCACCTGGGAAATCCTATGTAAAGATCCACATATATAAAAAATTAAAACAAGCCTGGATATGATGAACTTCCCAGGACAAATGTTACTTCTGGTAAGAGAGGGAAATGGGACTGCTGTAAGGAGGGCTTACCTGTGTTTGTAATATTTTCTTTCTTCAAAAAGAATCTGAAACAAATACGGTAGAACATTATGGGGATAAAACCTAAATTTAGGTACATGGATATTTATTATTATTTCTATTTGTTTGAATAAACATTTCAAAATTAAATAAAGACCACTTAGCCCCACTGAGCCTGTGGATGCTGAGTGATCAGGTTTATTCATTAAGTTCCTGCATTTCCTGCTGTCAATGGGACCAATTAAAATTATATATGACCTAATAGCATAACTAATCAGACTCTTTGAGAAAATGTCAAAATTGTGAATGTTAACTTTTGAAATGGCAAGGCCAACTCTAGACATGCAAAACCAACTGAGGACTAAAAGGATACAAATTAAAATAAAATAAATGTTGTTTGATAATAGAGTTCAGAAGATTCTGTATTCTCTCCTTCCCCCATAAAATCGGACCAGAGAATTGGTGTTTGCCCTCCTGAAGGATTATCTGTCTATATGAGCAGCTGCCAGCCTGAAACACCCTACAGGGTAATATAAACCAGAATAAAGCAAAACCTGCTCATGTGAAGGGAAAAGAATACTCCACAAAATGGATACACCTTCCCAGATACATCCTTCAGCTCCCCAAACAGCTTTTCCATCCTTGACCTTCTCATCGGAAACCCCTCCTTAAGCAGTTCACGCAGCTCTGCAAATGTTAGGGTGACATTTGGACTGGGCTCGCGTGATCAGTTCGCCTGAGTGTCTGTGCTCCCTCAGGGGCCTGCCAAGCTCCAGAAGAGCGGTATTAGCCTTGAGGCCTCACCTCCCAGAGCTAGCAATAACATTTACCAGCTACAGTTTTCTCCATCTTCAAATATTTCCTCTGGCTCACGTGATGGCGATCCAGCTCCTCCATAGACTGGGACCTAAAGAGAGTGGTTGAGAGAGAGGGAAGCCCTCCTTTAAGAACTTTTAACATTTACCTTTCATTAAAGATTGTACTTGTGTTTTAATTGGCCTTTCCTCCTAGGATTTTGACATGTTTGAAGAAAATTAGTTACTAAAATTGCATCCCTGGTGGGGGTGGGGGCACATACCTTTGATTTTTATCATGTCAGTGGAAACTGAAAAAAAGCTGCATCTGGTTGGTGAGGAATGGGATGTGAGTGTCCACTGAAATCTGTAAGAATCCAGACTTGGCAAGGAAATTATACAATTCTTAATCATAATGTAGAAAACAATTTTGGAGCCCTGCTATGCTTAATACACACCTAGGACTGGGCTAGTCAAGACTTAAAGTCAGAATGGCCTCTCTTGTTTGTTGTATAGATGCCTCAATGGGTGATGGGATTGATTAAGAATGAATCGACTATCTTCCCAACAGCCTAATGAGCCATGTACGTATCATCCTATTTTATTAGTGAGGAAACTGAGGCTCAGAGAGATTAACTTGTCGAGTTGCCACGCTAGCTCATGTCAGGTCTTGCATACAGAGCATAGTTACGCTGCTATAATCTGTAGTGAGAGAGGCACGTGCATGTCAGAATGTGACGACAGGCACTAGCAGGGAAATTCAAAATGAATAAGAACACAATAGAATTCCAATTAATAAATGTAGAAGGAGAGAGGGCAAGACAGGATCACCATTAGGCAGATGCTGTAGTAATGAATGTTGCAGATAAGATCCATCAATAACGATGACCCTATATGCAAAACAGCAATCTTTTGTTGTAACAAAAGATTGTAACAAAATCTTTTACAATAAGCAATAAGCTTATTGCTTACAATTGCTTACAATAAGCAATCTTTTGTTACACAGATGTAAACAACAGTCTTTTGGATTCTGTGGGAGAAGGCGAGGGTGGGATGATTTGAGAGAGTAGCAATGAAACATGTATATTACCATATGTGAAACAGATCGCCAGTCCAGTTTGATGCATGAGACAGGGTGCTCAGGGCCAGTGCACTGGGATGATCCAGAGGGATGGGAAGGGGGTTCAGGATGGGGGACACGTGTATACCCATGGCTGATTCATGTCAATGTATGGCAGGAACCACTACACTATTGTAAAGTGGTTAGCCTCCACTTAAATAATTAAACAAATAAACTACTTCTAGTTACATACTACACACACGAAAAAAAGATCCATCAATGGATGCTAAAATTCGTGGGTGAAAATTTGAGAAGAATTTTCAGCTGATTCATGTCAATGTATGGCAGGAACCACTACACTATTGTAAAGTGGTTAGCCTCCACTTAAATAATTAAACAAATAAACTACTTCTAGTTACATACTACACACACGAAAAAAAGATCCATCAATGGATGCTAAAATTCGTGGGTGAAAATTTGAGAAGAATTTTCCTGGGCTCAAAGTATCTTCCACGAGATATTTCTCAAGTATGAAGGAAAAGGCAGGTATATAACTGTTCTTTTACTTAAAAGACCTGGGAGATACCAACTTAACCAAGTCACCAAGAAAACATCACCAGTAAAAAGACATGTCGACATCATGAACCCCTTGATATAATGCACTGAGAAGGACACAATGTCAGTTTCATGGTAGTCTTTCCAAAATGCAAAACTTCACACCAATCATGAGCAAACATTCAGTTCAGTTCAGTCGCTCAGTCATGTCTGACTCTTTGCGCCCCCATGAATCGCAGCACACCTGGCCTCCCTGTCCATCACCAACACCCGGAGTTCACTCAAACTCATGTCCATCGAGTCCGTGATGCCATCCAGCCATCTCATCCTCTGTTGTCCCCTTCTCCTCCTGCCCCCAATCCCTCCCAGCATCAGGGTCTTTTCCAATGAGTCAACTCTTCGCATGAGGTGGCCAAAGTACTGGAGCTTCAGTTTTAGCATCCTTCCTTCCAAAGAAATCCCAGGGCCGATCTCCTTTAGAATGGACTGGTTGGATCTCCTTGTGGTCCAAGGGACTCTCAAGAGTCTTCTCCAACACCACAGTTCAGAAGCATCAATTCTTCAGTGCTCAGCCTTCTTCACAGTCCAACTCTCACATCCATACATGACTACTGGAAAAACCATAGCCTTGACTAAATGGACCTTTGCTTTGCTGGCAAAGTGATGTCTCTGCTTTTGAATATGCTATCTAGGTTGGTCATAACTTTCCTTCCAAGGAGTAAGTGTCTTTTAATTTCATGGCTGAAATCACCATCTGCAGTGATTTTGGAGCCCAAAAAATAAAGTCTGACACTGTTTCCACTGTTTCCCCATCTATTTGCCATGAAATGATGGAACCAGATGCCATAATCTTAGTTTTCTAAATGTTGAGCTTTAAGCCAACTTTTTCACTCTCCTCTTTCACTTTCATCAAGAGGCTTTTTAGCTCCTCTTCACTTTCTGCCATAAGGGTGGACAGACCCAAATTGAAGTCATTTGATAGAATATCTGATCTGTACTCTTTAAAAGGACATGAAAAACAGGAAAGAGGCGGGATTAGTATGTAGTGGAGAATACTAAGGAGAAATAACAACTAATGCAATGGAAGATCCTGAAATAGAAAAAGAACATTTGTGGAAAAAGTCATAAAATTGAAAAAGATCTGAAGTTTACTTAAAGCATTGTATCAACGTTAATTTCCTATTATTTATACTCAAACTATTGTTATGTAAGTTATTAGCATTAGGGAAAGTAGGGTGAGAGGTATAAGAATGCTTGGTATAATTTTTGCAACTTTTCTACAAGTATGTAAGTATGAAATAAAATATTTGAAAAAACAACAGGAACAGAAACAGAAAAATGAACAGGAAGTATATTTGCCTTCAGATTTACTTACAGTGTGATGGGAGATGCAAAGAGGTAAATTAAAATAAAAGGCACACAAAAGTAGTCTTGCAGGCACTGCCTGTAAGGGGCAGAAAGGGGCCGTGGAGAAGTGGTTGATCTCCACTGGAGTGGAAGTGCAGGAAGCCAGGATAGACAGCATAGAGAAGAGGTTGCTTGAGGTGTTTTTTTTTTTTTTAACTATCTGTTTTACTGAGAACCTATTATGGACCAGCCACTCATCTAGAAAGTAGTTACTTGGTAGTAAACACAAAAACAGTACCACTTTCACCGAGCTTGCATTATAGAAAGAGGTGTCAGAGAAATACATGAACAAAAAACTGATATTTTCAGTGCTGGGATTAAAAAAATCAATGAGCTAATATGATAGAAAACACTTGGAGAAATGGGGAGTTAGATAGGATGATGAGGAAATATCTTTCTGACCAGTGGCTAGTTAGGCTGTTAAGGCCAAGGTGTGAATGAGAAGGAGCTAGCTGTGCAAAAACTTTATGGAGCAAGTAGTTCTGTGCTGAAGCACAGGTTGGCTGGATTCCTGACCGCAAGAACAAATTGCTGTGTCCTGTTCATCAAGACAAAGAGAGGACAGTGTGCTGGGCTGTAATGGACAAGAGAATAATGGTGCACGTTGACCTGCAGAAGTAGGTTGAGCAGTTGACTTTAAGTCAACCTGGCATCTTTTTGAGTAAATGGTGGTTTCACTAGTAATTACACCAGGACAATAGAAATAAAATGGAACTGTCTGGGCTAAACCTAGACATATGATCACCTGATAAAGAAGAAACAAGTCATGTAGGACTTTGTGAATCAAGCAGGGAGTACAAATGTATTCTAAGTGCATTAGGGAGGCATGGGAAGGGATAGCAGGGGAAGTGATTTCTTTGGCTGCCAAGCGGAGAATAGATTATTGAGAGCAAAGAAGGGAAGTACGGGAAAAATTAGAAGTCTAGCTAGCAGATAGAGAATGGAGGCTTGAGCTAAGGAAGTAGACATGGAAAAGGAGACTTGCTTAGTTTTGAAAGTAGATTCAGTGAGTTTTCTTTCTCTTGGTAGATAGGCCAGGACTAACCATGATGGTGTGATCACTCACCTAGAGCCAGACATCCTTGAATGCAATGTCAAGTGGGCCTTAGGAAGCATCGCCATAAACGAAGCTAGTGGAGGTGATGGAATTCCAGTTGAGCTCTTTCAAATCCTAAAAGATGATGCTGTGAAAGTGCTACACTCAATATGCCAGCAAATTTGGAAAACTAAGCAGTGGTCACAGGATTGGAAAAGGTCAGTATTCATTCCAGTCCCAAAGAAAGGCAGTGCCAAAGAATGTTCAAACTGCCGCACAATTGCACTCATTTCACATGCTAGCAAAGTAATGCTCAAAATTATCAAAGCTAGGCCTCAGCAGTACGTGAATTAAGAATTTCCAGATGTTCAAGGTGGATTTAGAAAAGACAGAGGAACCAGAGATAAAATTCCCAACATCTGTTGGATCATAGAAAAAGCAAGAGAATTCCAGAAAGACATGTTTCTGCTTCATTGACTATGCTAAAGCCTTTGACTGTGTAGATCACAACAAACTGGAAAATTCTTAAAGAGATGGGAATACCAGACCACCTGACCTGCCTCCTGAAAAATGTGTATGCAGGTCAAGAAGCAGCCGTTAGAACCAGACAGGAAACAATGGACTGATTCAAGTTGGGAATGGAGTACGTCAAGGCTGTGTATCATCACCCTGCTTATTTAACTTACATGCGGAGTACATCACGAGAAACGCTGGGCTAGATGCAGTACCAGCTGGAATCAAGATTTCCAAGAGAAATATCAGTAACCTCAGATATGCAGATAACTAAGTAAGTAAGTGGAAGTCGCTCAGTCGTTTCCAACTCTTTGCGACCCCATGGACTATACACTCCATGGAATTCTCCAGACCAGAATACTGGAGTAGGTAGCCTTTCACTTCTCCAGGGGATCTTCCCAACGCAGGGATTGAACCCAGGTCTCCTGCATGCAGGTGGGTTCTTTACCAGCTGAGCCACAAGGGACACCCATGACACCACCTTTATGACAGAAAGTAAAGAGGAACTGAAGAGCCTCTTGAAAAAAGTGAAAGAGGAGAGTGAAAAAGTTGGCTTAAAACTCAACATTCAAGAAACTAAGATCATGGCATCCAGTCCCATCACTTCATGGCAAATAGATGGGGAAACAATGAAAGCAGTGACAGACTTTATTTTCTGGGGGCTCCAAAATCACTGCAGATGATGACCACTGCCATGAAATTAAGATGCTTGCTCCTTGGAAGAAGAGCTAGGACTAAATTGGACAACATATTAAAAAGCAGAGACGTTACTTTGCTGGCAAAGTTCTGTCAACAAAGATACGGTTTTTCCAGTGGTCATGTATGGATATGAGAGTTGGACCATAAAGAAAGCTGAGAACTGAAGAATTGATGCTTTTGAACTGTGGTGCTGGAGAAGACTCTTGAGAGTCCGTTGGACTACAAGGAGATCCAAACCGTCAATCTTAAAGGAAATCAGTCCTGAATATTCATTGGAAGGATCGATGCTGAAACTGAAGCTTCAATACTTTGGCCACCTGATGGGAAGAGCTGACTCATTGGAAAAGACACTGATGTTGGGAAGGACTGAAGGCAGAAGGAGAAGGGGCTAACTGAGGATGAGATGGTTGAATGGCATCACCAACTCGATGGACATGAGTTGAGCAAGCTCCGGGAGCTGGTGATGGACAGGGAAGCCTGGCATGCTGCAGTCTGTGGGGTTGCAAAGAATCAGACAGGAGTGAGCAACTGAACTGAACCAGTTAGTTAGGAATTGTAGAATATTTCATATGAAGAGAATGGCAAGAAGAGACTCACAGGGGTGGAGCGTATTCTAAAAGCCCATAGTGTTTTTATGGGAAAATTAAAGGGGTGCAGAAGGACAGGCGACTCTGTTGGCGATATGGCTGGGGCCAGATTATCAAAGACTTAGAATCCAATGCTAATTAGTAGATATTGTGATGCCATTGAAAGCATTTGACTTGAAAGTGACATGGTTTGGTTTGTTTTAGAAAAATGACACTCACTCAACTATCAGGAGCATAAAAAGATAAAAGAGAAAGGGAACCCTCAAAACAGAGATACCTTCTGCTAGTTAGAGAAATAAACAAGAAACCAGAAACATTTCCAGGGTGGTATAATAAGATGAGGGACCTTTTATTTTTACTGGAGATTGTCTATGAATTCATCAGACACACCCTTGAAGGTCTAGTGGTTTTTACAGTATAATTAAGTGTTGACTCATGGACTGCAAGATGGTGTCACTGAGTCATAAAGAAGTTCCAGGCGGAAAACTTTAGGGACAAATTAATGCCATGTACCATGTAACTTTCCTCTGCTTCAGTGCTATTCTTGGCCCGCTCGTTTCTAAGTTTTAGCAATCTCTCTCAGACTAGTGTGCCTCACATGCAATTTTGGCAAGCTAAGCATGGTGGCGGAGCCAGATAGCTTGTTCCCTGTAGACTTATAAACTCATGAGCTGTGGGCTGGTAATATAATTTATAGTACACTTTGCCAGCCCTGTAAAACAGCTTTCTGTTTATAGGGGATTGGGGGCCTGACAAGGAAAAGTCTTTATAGCTCAATCATAGCTGTGTTCTCCATAGTTACTGCAGCAGCAGCCTGTTTATGATGCATCCTAGTCATCTGTCAGACAGTTGCAGCTTCTTTAGAAAATTTGGCAACTAGGCATAACAGCAGTCTTTGCTCAGTAGCCACACTGATATCCTCTTACCTTAGAAAGTAGTAACCCCAGCATGCACCTTCATCTTTTGTGACAAAGGAATTGAGACATACTTGTTAGACAGTCCATAGCTGTGGCTTTTGCCTTGATAAAAATGATCTGAGATTACTCTTCCAAAATTCTTATAGAATGATACTGATAGAAGGCTTGAGAGTAGACTAATCTGCGCGATGCCAGCCGTGAACATAGTCACATGATTATCTTCCTGTAGATTTTTTTTCTCCTTAGTATGTGACAGTAGCTCCTTGACATTTGTATCACTGGGCTAACAGGTTTTCTTCTATTCAGCCATTGCCCTCAGGAGACTATAGCTAATTGTTAAAGTTGTGTGAATGGGAACTTTGTCCATTTCTAGATCCCTAGTCTAGAACAATGCTGGAGAACATAATAGGCACTAAAACACTATGTGTTAAAAATAAATAAGCACAACTATTGACTTAAAAACATGCCGTAATGACCTGGAAATGAATACCACAGGTGATGTAGCAGAGCATGTTCTACTGAGCAAGAATTGGCAGAGGGGTCAAGGGACTGATGTGTCAACCTGAGACATTGCGTAGACATTATGTAGCATTATGTTATGTTAACATTCCCTGTGACAGCATTCTAAGTTTTGTAAAACTATGTGGAACTCAATTCCAAGGGTAGTTTATTAACCTTGGAATAAACTAGTGACTCTCGTATTCTACTGTACCTGGATGTGGAGCTGTGAGATGTCCCTCTGTTAATTTTCTTAGTTACATCCATTAGAAAAAAATATCTTTTAATTCATCCTCATCATGAATTGGGCTTCCCAGGTGGTGCTAGTGGTAAAGATGGCCCCAATGCAGGGGCCATCGATGCAGGCTCCATCACTGGGGCAGGAAGATCTCCTGGAGGAGCACATGGCAACCCCCTCCAGGATTCTTACCTGGAGAATCCCATGGACAGAGAAGCCTGGTGGGCTACAGTCCATTGGGTCCAAAGAATCAGAGACAGCTGAGCGACTTAGCATGCACACATGCCATCATTGTAAACTGGGTGTAATGTCTGGCACAGTTCTTTTGTATTTCCATTATGTAGATAACTCTGCTTAAGTAGTGTTGGAAGCATAATAGCTTGTATGTATGTCATATATGTCATATATGTATATATATATATCCTGTATACATAGGACTTCTGTGGTGGCTCAGACAGTAAAGAATTCACCTGCAATACAGGAGACCTGGGTTCGATCCCTGGGTTGGGAAGATTGCCTGGGGAAGGAAATGGCTACCCACTCCACTCTTCTTGCCTGGAGAATCCCATGGACAGAGGACCCTGGCGACAGTCCTTGGGGTTGCAGTCGGGCACGACTGAGAAACTAAGCATGCACCACAATATACATATGATATATGCGCATCATATATAGTTGTCAACAGTACTGTGAACCAGGGCCTTCAATAGATCTTTAAGTATTTAAATACACACACACACACACACACACACACACACACACACACACGTATGTCTATTGATTCAACTCTTTCAGATCATTGCTAATTTTGTACAGCCTGATTTTGGAAGTAGGGTCCCAAATAGGAAAAAAAAAATCAGGTTATTAATAAGCTCTTTAAGAAAAAAAAAGGCAAAGCTTTTCAATATTGCTTCAGTTTCCTCAGTTTTGAAATTAAGATTTGAATGCAGGTAAATTTAAGTTTCTGACTCTAAATTTTGTGCAATTCAAAGGAATAATCTTACAACTTCTGTGCTCTTTTTTTCTGATAAAATCACAAGAGACTGATTCTGCTTTAATCAGTTAATTAGACTTTGTGAAAACTTCTTCACTGGTTTGACACTTTAGATGTATTTTATAGTCCTAGACAATTTGACTTTGGTTCATGTTGAAATACAGTCTCAGTATCAACTTACAAATTTCCATACATAACTGATGTTTTTTGAGTTGATTCATTGCAGAACAGTTGACAGGCAGAAAGTGTCTTCTCTTTGCTGCCCTGAAAAACTGTTTCTCTGGTCTGGCTTTAGACAGTAATGGAGCAGTCACATTCCAGTGAGCAGAGCTGTGAGTGGAACAGTTCTCTGCACCTTCAACCCAGTTAATTGGAAATGAAAACACCAAAATTAGCCTGAGAAACACAGCAAGGACATGCATGCAAGTTGGCCATTAACCATTTAACTGTGTCTGCTCAACACTGTTGTCTAACATTATTCTAGAATAAACTAAACATAAGTATACAGATCCATTCCATGCCTGCAAATCCGTCATTCCTATTGATGGCTCAGAGGTAAAATTTTTTTATTCAAATTTTTAGTAACCAAATATCAGTAGTGATAAAGAGAGAGCACATGAATTCTCTGGAATACTAACAGGAAGAATATGACAAAGGGAGGCTACAAACTTTGGACAAAGATGAAAATCTCCAGAAATAGAGCTGTCTGATTTTCAAGATGGAAAGCATTGCTGGATGTCAGGTTCAATCCCTGAACATAGTCAGCCTATGACTGTTATGAACCATGCTTCTTATTGAAAGTGAATAATAAGACTTTGGGGTTCTTGAATGCAATCTCTACCATTATTATGAAAGTTGACCTGAGGCTTCCCTGATGGTCCAGTTAGTTAGGAATCTGCCTTGCGATACAGGGGACACAAGTTCAATTCCCAGTCTGGGAAGATCCCACATGCTGTGGAAGGCCATGTGCTGCAAATACTGAGCCCACTGGTCTGTGAGCTGCAACCGCTGAAGCTTGCATGCCTCCAGCCTGTGCTCTGCAGCAAGAGATGTCACTGCAACAAGAGGCCTGAACATCACAACAAAGGATGGCCCCCGCTCGACGCAACTAGAGAAATCCTATGTGCATCAACAAAGACCTAGCATGGCCGATAAATAAAATATATTAAAAAGAAAGTAGACCCATTGTATGGGGAATGTGAGATCAAAGGAAAGCAGATGTCTACCTTATTTCTCTATTTAGACAAAGTAGACTGTGTAATAAAGAGAAAGATTAGCAAAGCACTATATTTAGCTTTTACTTGCAAGGGAAGCCTGACGTGCTTGGGGTTGCAAAGAGTTGGACACGACTGAGTGACTGAACTGAACTACACTTCGTGGAGCTCTTTCAAATGTATTTTCTTATATGATTTTTGGAAATGATTGAAAGTTTACATGAAGGAAAAGGGAAATCTGAGAATAGGTGACTTTCCTAAGGCTGCATGCCCATGAGATGTGGAGCTGGGGTGGAATGTTGGCTTCCAGACACCTCGGCTCTTTCTGCTGGTTAGGGCTGCCTCTGATATGGAAGTATGCATGTGTGAAAGCAATGGGTCATCTCTAGACTTTAGGGGAATTAAGACACATGTGTATGCACATAGGCATGCAACATTCATTGAGTTCAGTCGCGCAGTCGTGTCCGACTCTCTGCGACCCCACGAATCGCAGCACGCCAGGCCTCCCTGTCCATCACCAACTCCTGGAGTTCACTCAGACTCACGTCCATTGAGTCTGTGATGCCATCCAGCCATCTCATCCTCGGTCGTCCCTTTCTCCTCCTGCCCCCAATCCCTCCCAGCATCAGGGTCTTTTCCAATGAGTCAACTCTTCACATAAGGTGCCCAAAGTACTGGAGCTTCAGTTTTAGCATCATTCCTTCCAAAGAAATCCCAGGGTTGATCTCCTTCAGAATGGACTGGTTGGATCTCCTTGCAGTCCAAGGGACTCTCAAGAGTCTTCTCCAACACCACAGTTCAAAAGCATCAATTCTTCGGTGCTCAGCCTTCTTCACAGTCCAACTCTCACATCCATACATGACCACAGGAAAAACCATAGCCTTGACTAGACGGACCTTAGTCGGCAAAGTAATGTCTCTGCTTTTGAATATACTATCTAGGTTGGTCATAACTTTTCTTCCAAGGAGTAAGCGCCTTTTAATTTCATGGCTGCAGTCACCATCTGCAGTGATTTTGGAGCCCAAAAAAACAAAGTCTGACACTGTTTCTACTGTTTCCCCATCTATTTCCCATGAAGTGATGGGGCCAGATGCCATGATCTTCACAATGAGTCAACTCTTCGCATAAGGTGCCCAAAGTACTGGAGCTTCAGTTTTAGCATCATTCCTTCCAAAGAAATCCCAGGGTTGATCTCCTTCAGAATGGACTGGTTGGATCTCCTTGCAGTCCAAGGGACTCTCAAGAGTCTTCTCCAACACCACAGTTCAAAAGCATCAATTCTTCGGCGCTCAGCCTTCTTCACAGTCCAACTCTCACATCCGTACATGACCACAGGAAAAACCATAGCCTTGACTAGACGGACCTTAGTCGGCAAAGTAATGTCTCTGCTTTTGAATATACTGTCTAGGTTGGTCATAACTTTTCTTCCAAGGAGTAAGCGCCTTTTAATTTCATGGCTGCAGTCACCATCTGCAGTGATTTTGGAGCCCCAAAAAACAAAGTCTGACACTGTTTCTACTGTTTCCCCATCTATTTCCCATGAAGTGATGGGGCCAGATGCCATGATCTTCGTTTTCTGAATGTTGAGCTCAACATTCTACCTGTTAATATCAGATGTCTGGATCGATTAGTAGTCATGCTCTTGGCCACCCCTTTGTGATGAGTAGCTTTTCTTTGAAACCCTGGATCCATTCTCCCTTTGTACCCTGGAAGGTACCCTGTAGGGACAGCATTAAAGCCTTTCTTACCCATCTGTATTCTGGTTGAGTTTGCCCAATGGAAAGCAGGCAAGAAAGATGAGAAAACATGAGAATGAGATCCAAATAGTTAATTTCTTGTCTCTGTCCCTCTGATACAATTACCCACTGGTTGTGCCCTACTGTCTTGTGAGGCACTCAATGCACCCTTGTTCTCTCCCTCTCCCCCTCCTGCATCAGGATTCTGGCAGTTGACTTTCCTCCTGCTCTGTCAGGCCTCAGAGTAGTAGTAATAATAATTGGGGTTTGCTTTTAATAACCCTGAATACCATATTGCCTCTGGAGGGTTCATTCTTCCCTATCTCTACCTTTGTAAAACCTTCATACCTTTATTAAACCTTCATCAAATGACTTAATTTGAGTGGGGCGTCTATTTCCTCTTAGTATCCTGGCTGATTCAGTTTATTATTATACATGTCACAGATGTGGACACTGAAGCTCAGTCATGTTTCCCTGTGAAATAACTTGCAGATCTAGGACTTCCCTGGTGGTCCAGTGGTTAAGACTCTGCGCTTCTAAAGCAAGGGGGCCTGGATTTGATCCTTGGTCAGAGAACTAAGATTATCTCACATGCCAGCACAGCCCAAAAAAAAAAAAAAAAAAAAAAAAACTTGAAAATCTAGGATTCTACCTAGATTTTCTAACTCCAGGCTTACATGCTCATGTGACAGGCCCCTGGGCAATGATTTTGAACAGGTGTAATTGCTGTTGTTTAGTTGCTAAGCGGTGTCTGACTCTTTTGTGACCCCATGGACTGTAGCCCACCAGACTCTGCTGTCCATGGGATTTCCCAGACAAGCATCCTGGAGTGGGATGCCATTCCCTTCTCCAGGGGATCTTTCCAACCTAGGGATGGAACTCAGGTAAGTCTCCTGCATTTATTGGCAGGCGGATTTTTTTACCACTGAGCTACTATAGAAGCCCATAGGTATAATTGCATATGTGCAAGTATAGTCCTGCACAATAGAGCTTTGTTGAACTGACTCAGAGTCAGATCAATTTGAGAAACATACCACCATCATTTATAAATACTGTGTTTTGGAATTTCATAATATGCTTGCAAAATAAAGCAATGGCAGTAGTATCTGGAGGAAAAATAAGTAAGATTGCATCTAGTCTCTCACCACACCATTCTGCCTTCCCTACACCACCAGAGTTAGCCTAAAAAGCCAGTCCTATCAGATCACTTCCTATCTTAAAAGTCATCTCTGTTGACTAATATCTGAACTCCATAAATGTGGTTATTTGCTCTGTAAGGATAAACCCTCTCTATCTCCCTTTAGTCTTAACTTTACCATTCCAATCCATATCCTCTAGCCCATATGGAATCAATGTGGTTCTCATGGGGTGGGGGCAAGGGGGTGCCGATTTTTTCTCCAAGAGGCTTTTGACAATGTCTGGAAATACTTTGGTTTGTCTTGACTAAACAGACTGCTACTAGCTTCTAGTGGGTGGAGGCCAGGGCCACTGCTAAGCATCCTACAATGCACAGGCCAGCTTCCACAACATCTGGTTCAGTATTATCACTGTTGAGAAATCCTGTTCTACTTGAGGCATGTTGAATTCCTCCTGACTCTTGAGTTTGCTGCATTATAATTAGCATTTGCCAGATGCTGTGTCAAGCATTGTGTTTAATATATGATTTCATTATATGCCTTTATCTGCTTTGCACCTGTACGTATGTTCCCTTAGCTGGAATGCCTTCTAATTCCTCCCCTTGTGATTCACTCTTTCTCATGCTTGAAACCTAAGTGATATACCCCCTCCCTGATGATGCTAGGTAAAGGCATAGATGCAAGTGCTAAATTTCCACAACACTTTGTTCATTATTTTTTCTTTTCAAAATGTAAATCTAAATGATTTACGTTTTAATTGGAGAATAGTTTCTTTACTATGTTGTGTTGATTTGGAGTATTGTGTTGTGTGGGTTTCTACTGCTCAACAGAATGGATCAGCCATATATATATATATATATATATATATATATAGAGAGAGAGAGAGAGAGAGAGAGAGAGAGATAGTTTGCAAGTGCTAAATTTCCACAACACTTTGTTCATTATTTTTTCTTTTCAAAATGTAAATCTAAATGATTTACGTTTTAATTGGAGAATAGTTTCTTTACTATGTTGTGTTGATTTGGAGTATTGTGTTGTGTGGGTTTCTACTGCTCAACAGAATGGATCAGCCATATATATATATATATATATATATAGAGAGAGAGAGAGAGAGAGAGAGAGAGAGTTACCTGTGCTGTACAGAATGTTCTCATTAGTTATCTGTTTTACACATAGTATCAATAGTGCGTATGAATCAATCCTAGTCTCCCAGTTCTTCCCACTTCCTCCCCTTTACCCCTTGGTATCCATATATTTATTCTCTATGTCTATATCTCTGTTTCTGCTTTGCAAATAAGATCACTGTAGAATTTTTTTTCCAAATTCTGCATGTATGCGTTAGTATAAGGCATTTGGTTTCTCCCTTTCTGTCTTACTTCACTCTGTATGGCGGTCTCTAAGTCCACCTGTGTCTCGGCAGATTACCCAGTTTTGTTCCTTTTTATGGCTGAGTAATATTCCGTTGTATACGTGTACCCTATCTTCTTTATCCATTCATCTGTTGATGGATATTTAGGTTGCTTCCATGTCTTGGCTGTTGTAAACAGTGCTGCTATGAACACTAGCTTTTTTCTTTCTGTAGTATGACAGTGTACCTGTTTGTGTCTGTAACACATGTCATTTGTGCTCCTGTCACCCCCGTTTTAGCACACTATCTGGCACACGTTAGATATTAGTCATTGAATGAATGAGTGAATATTACTGTAAGCAGTGGATATAGTTCTTTTGAACAGTTGTATTATGTTAAATTTTTATAAATTAAGTCACATTTTGAATTCACTGGGAAATTTTAAGATAAAGCTACATGAATTCTCTGAGCAAATGAACATTTTCTTGAAATTATGCATCCTACAAACCAAGGATTTCTTTTTTTATTTTTGAATACTAAAATATGCAAATATACCTGCTTGCTTTTCTTAAAGTAGAAAACATCCATCAAATTTTTTGTCTTGGCTTTAGGATGCTTTAATTGTTTGGGGATGGGAAGGTAATTGGACTGTCTATAATGCAGCATGATTTCGAGAATGTGAAAAGTTAGTTCTTCTCAGCCTTGTCCACCAGAGGGAGGAGATCACCTCGTAACAGTTATGATTCCCTGGAACTATTGGCTATTGTTGGGTCTGCTCCGAGCTAGAGATTTGTGTTGCTCCTGCTGCTGCAAAATACAGAATTAGAACCTGGCAGGCATTCCCGCATAGATTTGCACACTGTTTAAGATCGGCCCAGTTTGGTTAGAGAGGAAGCAATCTGTGTATTTTGGAAGCTTTGTTAGAATAAAACATACTTGGGGAGTGTACGAGGCCATTCGCTGCAGGAGTGAGCAGAAGGAGGTCTTGAAGGTATGAAAAGAGAACCTGGGTGGGGGGAAGGTGATGGTTTATTGGTGCTTCGCTTACAAGGCTGACCATGAAAGTACTTTCTTTCTACAGTAGATGGCTTAAGGGCCAGTGGGTAGTACTAGGAAGTCTGCTTGATGTGCTAAGTGAAAAGTGAGACCTGGGAAGTCGACTACATGAGAGCACATTTTGCTAATTATTCATAGGATTGTATTGATGTCAAGGGGCCTCACATCAATTGTGTTGTCTAGTACTTTTGTTTTATCTCTTCCCTATCTGTGCCTACTGGTCTGGCTTTCTCCTTTAAGAATACAGGAAATATAAGTGGTGTCACTTCCTAGTATGTGTGAGCAAGGACTTCTGTACCATTCACTTCCTACAGTTCATTTTCCCTATAGTTTTCACTTCGCCTCTGAAGACCTCATCACATCAAAACAAGATATACTTGTAATAATATTAAAGAATGCTGCTTTGATTATTTCGTATCTGTTTCTTTGGTGTTAGATGTAATGCTTTGATTTTGAAAAAGCTCTAGGAGGATGGTAGGGGAAAGCTGCCTGCCAGAAACTCCCTCTTTCAAGTTAAAAAGGAAAGAGTATACTAGCCAAATAATCATTATCTCCAAGTAAGGAAAAAAGCACAACTCTGTGTCATAGATCTCAAGCAATAGGATCTGCTTGATGTGCTAAGTGAAAAGTGAGACCTGGGAAGTCGACTACATGAGAGCACATTTTGCTAATTATTCATAGGACTGTATTGATGTCAAGGGGCCTCACATCAATTGTGTTGTCTAGTACTTTTGTTTTATCTCTTCCCTATCTGTGCCTACCAGTCTGGCTTTCTCCTTTAAGAATATAGGAAATGTAAGTGGTGTCACTTCCTAGTATGTGTGAGCAAGAACTTCTGTACCATTCACTTCCTACAGTTCATTTTCCCTATAGTTTTCACTTCGCCTCTGAAGACCTCATCACATCAAAACAAGATATACTTGTAATAATATTAAAGAATGCTGCTTTGATTATTTCGTATCTGTTTCTTTGGTGTTAGATGTAATGCTTTGATTTTGAAAAAGCTCTAGGAGGATGGTAGGGGAAAGCTGCCTGCCAGAAACTTCCTCTTTCAAGTTAAAAAGGAAAGAGTATACTAGCCAAATAATCATTATCTCCAAGTAAGGAAAAAAGCACAACTCTGTGTCATAGATCTCAAGCAATAGATTTCTCCCATCCACTTCCTTCCACATTGCCATTTCTCAACCTACAGGGGAAAAAAGTACATAGAACTAAAATTATGAAGCCATTAAGTTATATTTGATTTTGAGAAGCAGTAAGTTACTGAAACTATATCTGAACAGCTATTAACTCTGGAAAGAGCCACCTGAGTGTGAGCAAGAAAGACAATGATAAGACATGCAAATACAAAACAGCAGCAAACATTTTTAAAAATAGATATAGCTTAAAAAATGGAAGGAAGTTGATCTAGACGAAAACAAACCCCAAGGGCAGAAAAATTTCTCATAGGCTGTATACTCTGTAGCTCATTTGCACTGCAGAATATTGTCAGACAACTTAATTAATCCTGTAAGAATTCATCTCCCATGCTACTAAGATCATGCTTAAAGTCTTGCATGCTAGGTTTCAGTATTATGAGATCCAAGAACTTCCAGATGTCCGAGCTGGGTTTAGAAAAGGAAGAGGAACGAGAGATCAACGTGCCAACATTCTCTGGATCATAGAGAAAGCTAGGAAATTCCAGCACAAACATCTACCTCTGTTTCATCAACTACACCAAAGCCTTTGACTATATGGATCTTAATAAACTGTGGAAAACTCTTAAAGAGATGGGAATACCAGACCATCCTACCCGTTTCCTGAGAAACCTGTATGTGGATCAAGAAGCAACAGTTAGAACCCTGTATGGAACAACTGATTGGTTCAAGATTGAGAGAGAAGCATGACAGGGCTGTCTGATGTCACCCTGTTTGTTTAATCTATATGCTAAGCACATGGTGAGAAATGCCGGAGTCAAGATAGATGGGAGAAACAGCAACAACCTCATATATGTGGGTGCTACAACTCTAAAGGCAGGAAGCGAAGAGGAACTAAAGAGCCTCTTGAGAAGGATGAAGGAGGAGAGTGAAAGGGCTGGCTTAAAACTAAATATTAAAAACTAAGACAATGGCATCTGGCCCCGCTGCTGCTGCTGCTGCTGCTAAGTCGCTTCAGTCGTGTCCGACTCTGTGTGACCCCACAGACGGCAGCCCACCGGGCTCCCCCGTCCCTGGGATTCTCCAGGCAAGAACACTGGAGTGGGTGTTCTTTCTCCAATGCATGAAAGTGAAAATTGAAAGGGAAGTCACTCAGTCGTGTCCGACTCTTAGCGACCCCATGGACCGCAGCCTACCAGGCTCCTCCACCCATGGGATTTTCCAAGCAAGAGAGTACTGGAGTGGGGTGACATTGCCTTCTGGCCCCACTACTTCATGGCAAATAGAGGGGGAAAAGGTGGAAGTAGTGACAGATGTCCTCTTCTTGGGCTCCAAAACCACTATGGGTGGTGACTGCAGCCATGAAATCAGAAGGCATTTGCTCTTGGTGGGAAAGCTATGATAAACCTACACAGTGTGTTGAAAAGCAGAGATATTACTCTGCCAACAAAGGTCTGTATAATCAAGGCTATATGTTCAGTTATGAGAGCTGGACCATAAAGAAGGTGGAGTGCTGAAGAATTGAACTGCCTTGATCTGTAGTACTAGAGAAGACTCCTGAGAGGCCCTTGGATGGCAAGAAGATCAAACCAGTCAATCTTAAGGGAAATCAGCCCTGAATGCTCAGTTGGAAGGACTGATGCTGAAGCTGAAACTCCAGTAATTTGGTCATCTGATGCAAACAGCTGACTCATTGGAAAAGTCCCTGATGCGGGGAAAGATTGAGGGAAGAAGGAGAGGAGGGCATCAGAGGATGAGATTTCTCTATGGCATCACCAATGCAATGGACATGAACTTGGGCAAACTTTGGGAGATGGTGAGGGAGAGGGAAGCTTGGCGTGCTGCAGTCCATGGGTTCACAAAGAGTTAGACATGAGTGGGTAACGAACAAGAGCTTAAGAATTTGAAGAAAATTTAAAAAACAGAGTGAATGGAAAGGGGGATTGTATGTTCCACATCTGAGAGCCAAATGTGATCACACAACTTAATTCAAATAATTAGTAACGACATGAGAGCAGAGGATACCTGGCTAAATACTGATGTGTTGACAGAAGGAAAAGCCTCAGCTCGTCACAGTGAGTGCTGACGAAAAGTCAGAGAGATTAAATCCATCATAAAAACGCTAAGAGACATAGAGGACAGACAAGATAATTGAATCTCTGAAATAGAAAAACAGGGTCCTTCAACAATGAGATTACCTAAATTTCAAACCAAAGTTTTGTTCTTAATATAAAGAACTACCTCTAAAGTTCAAAAATAGCATGATGGTATCTAAGAAAATCAGATGTAGTGCATTTAACACTGAGATATGTATTGATTATGTTATTCACCTGACTGTCTAGAACAAGGCTTAGAGAAGTTCATGGGTAAACTTCTTCATTATTTTCTTTTGAAAATAATGGGGTTTTGGTCACTAGCAATTCTGAAAGGACAGATACGTATATAATACTAGCAGCAATGAGTGAAATGTCAGACCAGCCAGATGTTTAGTGAAAAGAATCAGAGATGGAGAAAGCCAAAGTCTAGATGGCTGTGCATATTTGCTGCACTCAGATTAATTAGAGGAGGAGATGGGGAAGACTTAAAAGTATTCCTAAAGTACATATACTTCCATCAGTAAGGGGAAAAGCCTATTGGCTCAAGGGGCTTAAGTACAGCTTCTCAACTGACTGAATGATAAGCTACATTTATTATCAGGGGAAACTCTTTGGGAACTAGGCTTAAGGGTAAAACTACATTTATCCTTGGTGGGGTGGGCCGCAGGAATGAGCATGTTCCCAAGACTGACAGGAGGGGCAGCTTCCAAGTGCTAGTCCTGGGCTGAACATGAGACAAAGCCTTAAACTTCCTGAGCTGTGAAATCAGCCTCCAAGTAACACAAACCCAAAAGACAATGGATAAAAAATAACTGACCGGGGGCTTAAGTATAATAGTTGAGCAGTAAGTGGCTTATACTGATCCAAGAAAAACACCTAGGAAAATGGCTAAAAAATAAAAAAGGGGGAAAAAAAAACTTCTGAACAAGGACATCACAACCTTCACACTGCTGGGAAAATATGTCACAGAATTAGTTTAGCCACTGACCTGTATGCAGGTCAGGAAGTAACAGTTAGAATTGGACATGGAACAACAGACTGGTTCCAAATAGGAAAAGGAGTACATCAAGGCTGTATATTGTCACCCTGGTTATTTAACTTCTATGCAGGGTATATCATGAGAAACGCTGGGCTGGAGGAATCATAAGCTGGAATCAAGACTGCCGGGAGAAATATCAATAATCTCAGATATGCAGATGACACCACCCTTATGGCAGAAAGTAAAGAGCAACCAAAAAGTGTCTTGATGAAAGTGAAAGAGGAGAGTGGAAAAGTTGGCTTAAAGCTCAACATCCAGAAAACTAAGATCATGGTATCTGGTGCTATCACTATGGCAAATAGATGGGGAAACAGTGGAAACAGTGTCAAACTTAATCTTTCTGGGCTCCAAAATCACTGCAGATGGTGAGTGCAGCCATGAAATTAAAAGACGTTTACTCCTGGAAGGAAAGTTATCACCAACCTAGATAGCATATTCAAAAGCAGAGACATTACTTTGCCAACAAAGGTCTAGTCAAGGCTATGGTTTTTCCTGTGGTCATGTATGGATGTGAGAGTTGGACTGTGAAGAAAGCTGAGTGCCGAAGAATTGATGCTTTTGAACTGTCATGCTGGAGAAGACTCTTGAGAGTGCCTTGGACTTCAAGGAGATCCAACCAGTCCATTCTAAAGGAGATCAATCCTGGGTGTTCTTTGGAAGGAATGATGCTAAATCTTAAACTCCAGGTACTTTGGCCACGTCATACGAAGAGTTGACTCATTGGAAAAGACCCTGATGCTGGGAGGTATTGGGGGCAGGAGGAGAAGGGGATGACAGAGGATGAGACGGCTGGATGGTATCACGGACTCGACGGACATGGGTTTGAGTGAACTCTGCGAGATGGTGATGGACATGGAGGCCTGGTGTGCTGCGATTCATGGGGTCACAAAGAGTCAGACTCGACTGAACAACTGAACTGAACAGATGGTAGAGAATCTACCTGCAATGCAGGAGACCTGGGTTCAATCCCTGGGTTGGGAAGATTCCCCTGGAAATGGATATGGCAACCCACTCCAGTATTCTTGCCTAGAAATTCCCATGGACAGAGGAGCCTGGAGGGCTGCAGTGAATGAGGACTGAGGGACTAACACACACAAGTCATAAAACAAATAAACTGATGAACAAAGAGAAGAAAGTAACCCTGGTGGGAGTCAGCGAGGGGAGAGTAGTGTCCAGACTGCCTACAATCTGTGATGTAAAATGTCCAGTTTTCAATAGAAAATCATGAAACATATAAAGGAAAGGGAAAGTGTGAGCCATGTACAGGGATACATACAGGCAATAGAAACTGCTCAGATGTTGTGCTTAGCAGAAAACTACACCAAGACTATTATAAATATGTTCAAGGGGAATTTGCGGGATTAAGGGAAACTTTGCAAGATTTAAATCAAAATAAGATGACAATGATTTATCAAATAGATAATTTTAATAAAGAGATTAAACTTATATATGTATTTATTTATATATTTTCCAACTCCAAAATTTCCCTCATTTGGAAATTGTTTCTCTCCTTACCTACCTATCTATATGTATTTTCTAACTATCTAAAAGTACAATAATCGAAATAAAAAATTCACTAAGGGGTTCAACAATAAATTTGAGTTAGCGAAGAAAGAATCTGCAAAATTGAAGATAAATCAATAGAGATTATAAAGTCTAAATAGAAGAAAGAAAAATAAGTGAAGAAAAAGAGCGTCAGATAGATATGGGACATCATTAAGTGTACCAAGATATCTATGATGGCAGTCATGGAAAAGTGAGAGGGAGATAAGACAGAAAAAATAGCTAGAGAATTGATGATTGAAAATTTCCCAAATTTGAGGAAAAACATTAATTTACACATTCAGTTCAGTTCAGTCACTGAGTTGTGTCCAACTCTTTGTGACCCCATGAACCGCAACATGCCGGGCTTCCCAGTCCATCACCAACTCCAGAGTTTACCCAAACTCATGTCCGTCGAGTCGGTGATGCCATCCAGCCATCTCATCCAGTCGTCCCCTTCTCCTCCTGCCCTCAATACCTCCCAGCATCAGAGTCTTTTCCAATGAGTCAGCTCTTCACATGAGGTAGCCAAAGTATTTGGAGTATCAGCTTCAACATCAGTCCTTCCAATGAACACTCAGGACTGATCTCCTTCAGAATGGACTGGTTGGATCTCCTTGCAGTTCAAGGCCCTCTCAAGAGTCTTCTCCAGCATGACAGTTCAAAAGCATCAATTCTTCGGCACTCAGCTTTCTTCACAGTCCAACTCTCACATCCATACCTGACCACTGAAAAAACCATAGCCTTGGCTAGATGGACCTTTGTTGGCAAAGTAATGTCTCTGCTTTTGAATTGTGATGCTTTCTGAGGCCCACTTGACTTCACATTCCAGGATGTCTGGCTCTAGGTGAGTGATCACACCATCGTGATTATCTTGGTCGTGAAGATCTTTTTTTGTATAGTTCTTCCGTGTATTCTTGCCACCTCTTCTTAATATCTTCTGCTTCTGTTAGGTCCATACCATTTCTGTCCTTTATTGAGCCCATCTTTGCATGAAATGTTCCCTTTGTAGCTCTAATTTTCTTGAAGAGATCTCCAGTCTTTCCCATTCTATGTTTTCCTCTGTTTCTTTGCATTGATCACTGTGGAAGGATTTCTTATCCCTCCTTGCTATTCTTTGGAACTCTACATTCACACGCGAGTATCTTTCCTTTTCTCCTTTGCTTTCCGCTTCTCTTCTTTTCACAGCTATTTGTAAGGCCTCCCCAGACAGCCATTTTGCTTTTTTGCATTTCTTTTCCATGGGGATGGTCTTGATCCCTGTCTCCTGTACATTGTCACGAACCTCCATCCATTGTTCATCAGGCACTCTATCAGAGTTAGTCCCTTAATTCTATTTCTCACTTCCACTGTATAATCATAAGGGATTTGATTTAGGTCATACCTTAGTGGTCTAGTGGTTTTCCCTATTTCTTTTTATTTACACATTGGTGAGCCTCAAATAGGATCAATGCAATGAAATTCATTCACATCCATACTCATTATGATAGAAATGTTGAAACCTAAAAAAGAAAATCTTGAAACATCAAGTCATCATATACAAGGGATCACAGTAAGAACAGACAGCTGGTGTCTGTTCTGAAGCAATGGATGCCAAAGACAGTGCATGATATTAAAAGTGCTAAAAGACGTATATCCTCAACCAAGGATTTTATAGTAAAAAAAAAAAAAAAATCTCTTTCAAAAGTGAAAGTGAAATAAAGGTGTATCCAGGTAAACAAAAAACAGAGACTTCATTGCTAGTATACTTGCCATATAAGAAGTACTAAAAGAAGTTCTATAAACTGAAAGAAAATGGCAGTATACAGTAATTTGAATCTTCATTAAAAAAAAAGGAGAGTTCCAAGAAAGGTAACTGTGTAGGTAGTGATGAAATGTATAATTAAGCATTTCTTTTTCTTTCTTCTTTTAACTGATTTAAAAGGCAGTTACATAAAATAATCTATAACATTGTATTGTTGGGTCTATAACATATAGAAAGAATTGTAATATATTTTACAATAAAGCAAAAATGAATGAAGCTGGAGAAAGGGAATGGCACCAGATGGTGTCATTTGAATCCACAAGAAGAAAGAGAGACAGAGATGGTAAATAAGCTTAACTTTAAAAATCTCTATAAATATATCTGAGATCTCCTTGCTTCACTTCGTAAAAAGACAGAAGTTTTTATAAAGCAATAACTATAACAATGTATTTTTGAGTTTGAAACACATATAGACATCACATGAATAACAATAACACAAAAAGGAGACAGAGATGAGAGCATGCAAGAATAAAATTTCTATGTCTTATTGGAATTAAGTTCGTATAAATGGAAGTAGATTCTCATAAACTAAGATTTATGTTGTAAGCCCTAGACCAACCACTAGGAAAGAAGCTTTTAGTTAGTTAATTATATAGTTGTTGCTGCCATATCTGACTTAGTCAAGTCTGACACTAAGTCAAGTCTAACTCTTTTGCAACT
The DNA here is from genome assembly GCA_006408695.1 of Aepyceros melampus. Lineage (NCBI taxonomy): Eukaryota > Metazoa > Chordata > Mammalia > Artiodactyla > Bovidae > Aepyceros > Aepyceros melampus. The sequence goes on along the minus strand of SJXQ01004947.1, from coordinate 107,401 downwards.
CCATGGACTGTAGCCCACCAGGCTTTTCTGTTCATAGGGATTCCCAGGCCAGAATATTGGAGTGGGTTGACATTTCCACCTCCAGGGGATCTTCCTGACCCAGGGATAGAACCCACATCTCCTGAACTGGGAGACAGAATCTTTACCACGGAGCCAACTGGGAAGCCAATTATATCGTTAAGAATCATCAAAGAAATTAACATAATATGTTAAATATTCACTTAAAACAAAGGGAAGTTATAAAAGCAGAAAAGAGGGACAAAATAGGAGAACTGAATAAGTATTGTTATCTCAGCATTTCATGAAGTCTTTCAATACTCAATGATCTGATAGACTTTAGATCAAATAACATTTTTTCTTCAGACTCATTTTCCCTCAAATTAGTATTCCATTCATGGTACCCCTTTTATTTGAAATATTTTAAGAAAGTTAATATGAATTCTGAAGCAAATTTATTTTCAGCTGATTTCTATATTAAATTTTCTGCTTCATCACCTTCCCCTGGAAAATACTATGTTAATAATGGAACACACTCACCAAGACACACACACAGGTATACACTGAGAACCATACTTCATTTTGTGCCATTAGAAGCTTAATTACACACTCACCTTACACTTATTCTCTGCCACTACCAACATTGACATAAAGATGCATATTTTCTCACTGCATATATCTAGAGGGATGAAATTGGCCATTCATTTTGGAATTATTTAAGTTGAATGCATCCGAACAACCATTTCATAGCTCACCAAATGCCTTAGCATCTTTTAAAAAGGAGTGTGCTTGAGTGTAGGTGTTTATAATAGAAAGTCATAGTAGTAACGGTGTTCATAATCATAAAGACATGCAGAGCATCATGCATAGTAATGTATAACAAGATATCATTTAGAAATTTGTGTCATTGGACTTCCCTGGCAGTCCAGGGGTTAAGACTCTGCAGTTCCGCCACAGGGGGCGTGGGTTTGCTCTCTGGTGGGGAATTAAGATTCCACATGCTGCAGTGTGTGATGAAAAAATATACTAGGTTTCAGTGAACTCCTTTAAAAACAAACAGAGAAATTTCTGTTTATGTAATTCTGTATAGTCATAAAATACAACTGAATAATGGCATGTATGCGTGTATCTGTGCACACATGTGCATATATGTACACATACACAAGAATACCACACGCTGCCATGAGCATATAGGTGTACTTTGGGTGCTGAGAAACATGGGTGTGCTTCTGGTATAACTCTCAAAATGTGGCAGAATAATCAAGTGTACAGCTGGGAGAATCAGACTGCCTGCATTTAACTTCTAGCTTTGCCATTTGTTAGATGTGCGACCTGGTATCTATAAACTATAATAATAGTGTCTTCTTCATGATGTGCTTGTGAGGATTAAATGCCATCTTAATGCATGTAAAGTCTTAGAAAGTGCAAGCAAATCGTTTAAGTACTCAATAAATTTTAGTGATCATTATTGATCTTTTGATTCTGCTCTTTCAGGAGATAAAAGTTTCTTTCAAATCTGGAGTGTGTGTTAAATTTAGATCATACTTCTCATCTAAGAGCAGATCTTCAATATATATTTTCATTTTGATGGTGTCTGTTACTGTCCCACCTTTATTTGTGACCCTTAGAGTTTGCCAATTGTAATATACAGCTATTAGCATGTCATGGTTTTTACCTGGGTGATGGTTGATTCCCAGGGATGACAGATGTATTTATACTGTTTTTCATGCACCTTTTGTGTGCATGAAAGGTTGGGGGTATGATGATGACACAGACTATTTTGAGAACCTTCCGTGTGGTCTGCCTAGTCTCTCCAATCTGTTCCTGTTCCTTTTATATAGGAAGACAGAAGATGTTTATCTCTTTGTTAATCATTCATTTACTTCTCAGTATCTACCCAAATCTGTGGATTTCATTGTAATGTCAAAGCACCTTTGTATAACTATTCTCAAAATATGCTTGATGCTTCTGTTAAAGTTTGCTATTTTCTGAGCATTCCCCTATTTCTTTCTTTTTAATATACGGAGACACTGTTTTGTCTACCTATCAAATCTGATGCCATCACTTTTCATTAAAAACTCCACCCATCTACCAAGACCAGTTTCAGACGACTACTGTACTCCACTCACCTGCATGCAATAGCCTCTGTATTCTGAATGCCCCTGGCTTTATTGATACGCTTTTGATGGGTCATTTAGCCATTTTTAAATTCAGTTCGTTTATTCGTGTGCATCTGCCTTCAGGACAGAGATCGTGTTTGCCTCACCTTTTGTACCCTCCATAGTGCGTATGTGCTCAGTTGTGTCTGACTCTTTTGCGACCCCGAGGACTGTAGACTGCCAAACTCCTCTGTTCACGGGATTTTTCCAGGCAAGAATACTGGAATGGGTTACCAGTTCCCTCTCAAGGGGACACTGTGTATAGGAAAGCAGCAAATATTTAGCAACAGCAAATATTGAATAAGGATCGCTTCAATGTGAGGAACAGAGCTCGGTGCTGCCTGGCCTCATGGGAAAGTGAGTGATGCTCTTGTCCTGTGTTCTCTAAACATATTTGCTCCATGAATGACTCAACAGATTTACATTGTGAACAATGTGATGCTACAGAACAGGCCCCGGACTTGCTATTGGATATACTGGATTAACATCCAGACTGTGTGACTTTGGGATGATAATACCCACCCCCCACTATGAGCTGTGGTCGTCTGTCTGAAAGTAGGAATAATAGACCCACCTTGTGCCATTAAGTGAGCTAACATATTGGAGGGGCTGGAGGGCTCGTAACCAAAGTGTTTTTTGGATTGGCAAAAAGGTGAGCTGCTCCTTTTCGTATAAAGGTACTACTGGAATAAAAATAAAATGGCTGGTTTTCAAAGCTGTCCTTGGCTTTTGTTGTTGTTCTAGCCCTGGCTCTTATCAATCTTCTTTGAATGGGCCAAGCAGACTCTCCCAAGGCCTGGCCACTAGGGATGCTCTGAGGCTTGGCCAATGGGATGCTCTGAGGCCTGGCCACTGGGGATGCTCTGAGGCCTGGCCACTGGGGATGCTCTGAGGCCTGGCCACTAGGGATGCTCTGAGGCCTGGCCATGCTGCTGTTCCTTCCTCTTCCCAGCAGCACTTGACAAGTGTGTATTTATTTGCTGCGGTGCTTATAAACGGCTCCTTCTCTCAGGTCCTTCATGAAGTGCTCACAGGAGCAAGTTTTGTTTAGTGTCTTGTTTGGCTTTGTCGTATCACAGCGAAAGAAAGAAAGTGAAGTCACTCAGTCGTGTCCGACTCTTTGCAACCGCATGGACTGTAGCCCCACCAGGCTCCTCTGTCCATGGGATTCTCCAGGCAAGGATACTGAAGAGGGTTGCCATTTCCTCCTCCAGGGGATCTCCCCGACCCAGGGATCGAACCCGGGTCTCCCACATTATGGGCAGATGCTTTACCATCTGGGCCACCAGGGAAGCCCAGAATTACAATTGCTAGCATCTGTGAGGACATTTTCACTTCTGCAGAATTACTTCACATCCATTATTTCATTTGATGCCATTGGCGAGTCAGTGAGCATGGTAGAGCAGGGACCGAGGCTACCAGATGTCCTTTGCAAAGGAGGAAATAGACCCTCAGCATTTAAGGGGCCTGCATCTAGCTTAAAAGTAGCAATGGGGATTGAGCAAATGCAAGCCCCGTGTGAGTGGCTCAGTCGTGCCCGCCTCTTTGTGACCCATGGACTGCCTCCTCTGTCCCTGGGATTTTCCAGGCAAGGATACTGGAGTGGGGTGCCGTTTCCTTCCCCAGGGGATCTTCCCGACCCAGGGATTGAACCTGGGTCCCCTGCAATGCAGGCGGATTCTTTACCAACTGAGCTACCAGGGAAGCTCCCAAACATAAGCCACTTGTCTACAAAGTTGGTGCATCTCCATTCCACCCTGCTTCCCCTGGAAGCGAAGGCAAACGCTGATATACTTCCTCCTAACCGTCTCTTCCTTTCTTCTCTGCAGAGGCATCCATCCTGAGCTATGACGGCAGCATGTACATGAAGATCGTCATGCCCATGGTCATGCACACCGAGGCAGAGGACGTGTCCTTCCGCTTCATGTCCCAGCGAGCTTACGGGCTGCTGGTGGCCACCACCTCCAGGGACTCTGCCGACACCCTGCGTTTGGAGCTCGATGGGGGGCGTGTCAAGCTCATGGTTAACTTAGGTATCGTATGAAGTACCCTCTGCCACTCCGTTTGGGCTTGTCTTCCCTTTCTTTTCCAATTTTCTTGGTTTGATTGAATTCTTTGTTTGTTTCTTGAAAGTTAGCCGCTCACCTCTTGTTTAATAGACCGAGGATAAAACCCAACAGCAACAAACACCTTCTCCTTGTTTCTGCATGAGGTTTTTGATGTCAATTTCTGGTTTCTGACAGTGGTGGTATTTCTTTACTAAAAGTTTCGTTTTCTAAGTTTCCTTTCTTGGTTTTTTGGAATCGTTTAGCTTTGTGTAAAACACGCTACTTTGGTCCATCTTTTGATCAATCCCATTCTCATTAAGTCCAGCTCCTTGGTCACCACTCAAAACAGTCAAAGTTAGAGAGCGGGGCCAGGGCAGGAGATGGAAGCGAAATGGGAGGGTGGTGTTGGAAGGAACAGAGCCAGGTGAGTGGGATGGGAAATGCATTGTTTGAAGCTCCGCAAGGACCAATCACAGGGGAAATTCTAGTGGCCTTGACAACACTACTATCTCCTTATACTTTCTCCTAGTAGGGAGGACAAGGCGAATTGTTTCTGTGGTCCCACTGGGGAAAAGTTCTCTGAGTTTAGAGTCCGACACATTGAAGGACAGTGTGTCTCCCGATATGCATCTCCTTCTTTTTTCCTAACATTTCTACCCTCGTTCAGCAGCCCTTTTTATAAAGATGATTAAGTCAGACCGTTAACAGTTACTCTATTTTCATATAATCCATATCCGGTTTTCCTTCATGTTGAAAAATTGGCGATTTCAAATTGTAACTTTATTGAGAAAGGACCTCTTCTTCTACTGTAATTACTTACAGTCATACTTTGGAAATTCCTCTTTTTATGGCCTCACATTCTTTTGGGCTACTGACCTTGACTTAATTCTAATCAATACACTGTGGAAAGTGGGGACCTGTTGGTTTTTGCAAGGGGGAAAGAAAAGGAATCTCTATTTCTGTTGATTCTCCTCAATAGAAAGTCAATGCCCTGTGTTGACACAGCTGAGTTCAAACTTTCTAAGCCTATGATCGGTTTGAGGATGTAGAATATGTTTAGATTCACAACTCTTCCTAAAGATGCCGGTAGGATGGCCTGTCAGAGGCGTGGGGATGACATGGTGGACATGTGTAGCAGATACAAGATGGTCCAAAGACCTAGATGGCCTGCTGGGAAGGTGGGAACTCCATACCTATCTTATCTGCTGTCGGGTCAACTGGTTACACTTGAACAGTGCCTCTACTGCAATCCTAAAATTCTCTAGGACACACAAGACTGTTTTGAGCAGTGGCTCGTTTAGTTGTGTCTCCTTTTTTTTCTAGTTTGCAGCTTTTACAATACTATGCCCCCTTTTTTTTCCAACCACATTTGATTTCTGTTGTCAGCGTGTCTCTTGGTTTTTCTTTTGTGTATGTGTGTGTTTGGTTATTTTGGGTTTTGTTTTGTTTTTTTCTTTTGCTGGATCTTTGTGAGTGTTCTTGAGTTTCCAGTCCTCCCCGCCATCAGCCATGGTAAATCAAAAGATGGTATTCAACCCTTCAAAGGCCCAAAGCCTGCGGCCCGCATAGCAAACAGCCTTGCGAACACAGTGTACTGAGCAGCCTACAGGGGCTGGCATCCCCCTGTCCCCTCCACCTTCCCCTCCCTGCACCATGCTCCCTGCCTGAAGCCACCCAACCGGACTGCGTGCCTGAAACCAACCACCAGGAGCTGGCTGTCAGCTTCTCTGAAAAGCAGCAGAAAAAGTTAAAACCTAGAGCAACCCCTCCCCGAACCCAAATGAAAACAAATATGACCTCCTACTTAGCTCCCAGAAAAGAGGATTTAGCGTCAATTTTTAACCATCTATTTTAAGGTAAGAGAGAGCCAGAGACATCAGAAATATTCAGCCCTTTGGGATTCTAGGGAAATGCACATTGGCTTTAAGCAGATAACTTATTTTTTTTTCCACTTTAGATGTTGTTTTGTAAGATTAGAAGGCCAACTGTGACAGGTCTCACATCTTAGAAGGAAAAATGGAACTGGAAGGAGATAAAAGGGGATGATTCAGAAAGATGAACAGTTTCTCTCTCTCCCTTTCACACACACACACCACACACCCGGAGTCATAAATTCCAGATGTCTTCCTAGAAGCATTAGTTTTCCATTTTAAACTCTCATGAAGATCCGGGTGATGTGCATTTTTCAAAGACTCTGCTCTAGCCTCCTGGCTCCTTTCTGCATGTGATCAGTGTACCTCCTTCTAGGTTGAGGCATTGTAGGCAAAACAGAGCGAGTCTACCCTGGAGAGCACTGTGCTTCTCTGGAAACAATGGTGACTTTTTTCTTGGAAGGGTACACAGTTCACCACAACGACTAGTTTCAATTACATAGCTTTCTTTCAACCATAACTGGAAACTGAATTTAAATTCCTTGAAGTGTACGTACACACTCCATACTCACGCTTCGTTTGAACGTTCTGTTGCCCTCCCTGCCCAGAGTGTATCCCTTTATAAATGCTTTCTTTCTCCCAGTGGTGAATTCATGGTCCCCTTTTTTGATTATAGTAGTAAACATCTCCAAGCAGCGTGTTCACTTATGTACAAAATTCCCATCACTAATTGTAGAGGATCTCTTCCTCCATTTAAGTTATGTCTCTTTTCTAGCACAGGCGCTAATGATATTCCCGTTTATTTCAAATTGTTCACACATATAAGCTCATGGTGTACATGTCTGTATTTTTCTGCTGTAATATATCTTCTAAATGTCAAGGAGACTAGGCTTTTCCAAGGGTCTTTCTTTCTAAAGATGGCAGCTGTGGCAATAGCAGGCATGAACAGTGTCCAGCTAAACATAGCATGTTTTTTGAAGCTGTGAGGTTGACTATTGACCAATCATAGTTTGATCTCTTAGTATTAAAACCTATAATCACAATTTTAATATCATAGTATTTTTAAATATTAAAAAACCTTATTTTAATCCCACAGTAAGTTTGTGAGATAAATCAGTTGAATGTTTTTATGATTGCTTGATAGACATGAAACAAAGAAAGTAGGTCTCAGAGGTGGGGCTACCCGTGTTTCTAAACTACTTGACTGGGTTATCCATCACCTCCAAAGATCAATACTGTGGATCATGATGTGACGGACTTAATGACTTCCGACTGCTTTCATGATGGTCACCTTTTACACATGCGCAGAAGGCATCTTTTGCCTGAGTGCTTGGTTTGAATGGAGCCACCAAGTCCATCAGCAATGGTGCAGACTCACTCATGGGCCTGTAGAATCCTCAGCAAGATGGAGGCCACCCTTCCTCAGTAGCGGAAGCTTGTAGGCAGTGTCGCGCAGCTTGGTCAATTGCATTCAGGTTCTCCAGATGCTCTCTCTCTCTTTGGAAGCAGAGAAAGTAGGTCACAGCGGTGGGAGTACCCATGTTTTTAAACTACTCAGTCATCATGGGTTATCTGTTACTCAGGCAGAGAGAGTACTACTGTCTACTGTATCCATCATTGAAGGCCCACAGCTCCTAGAAACGTTCATCTCTTCCTTGCCGAAACCAAAGCTCGTCAATATAGAAAATAACATTTCTCCTTTTTAACTAAAATGAAACAGAAACAACTGAAACAGAATGAACATCGTACACACACATCCACATCCCTCAAATACAAGCCAAGGCTCAGGCAGAGAGAGAGCTTCAGCTGTTGCTGGAGCTCTAAAGGAGATTGTCTTGCCAGCACAGTTCTTCTGATTCGTTTTTCATTAAAAAGCACATCCTCACTAGCAATACCACTCTCTCAGACCCTATGAACCAGGGGCTGGGGTAGATTTTTCTTCCCAAGCGTATGTTTCAAGTAAGGTAACAAAATCATTCTCCATTTCTCAACTGAACACACCCAGCTGTTTGCTGTCTTGAAAGCTCCAAGTCCTCATGTTGATTTAAAGACACCATTCAGTTCATGGAACCATGTGGACGAGCCCAACCCAGCACCTCTGCCTAGATCAGGTCCTTGACAGAGACGAGATCCTCAGCCGCACAGAAACCCAAACAGAAAACCACTTCTCGTTTCAAGTTCTTGGGTTTGTTGCTTTAGGTTCCCTCTTTCCCTCTCTTTCTCGGAAGCGTGCCCACACACCTGCTTCGCCTCTTTCTTGCATCCCGAGGGAAGGGCATTTCTCCAGCAGCTGAGACCTTGCTTCTCCCCACCCTGCCCTGCCCTCCCCATCCCCACCAGGGGCATGGCCTCCTCTGTCCGGCGATCGTACCAGATGCTCCAGGGCTGTTTGCTCCCACTTTTCTGTTGCGGTTGACGACACATGACAAACCTAACCGCACGAAACCAAACCCAGATTTTTCTCAAGAGATGTTCTGGGGAACTAATCAGCTTCCCGCCCCCACCTTCCTCAGAATGCTTGGGTGTTATAAATTGCTCCTATCTGGATTCACGTAGCTTTATTCTGCCCCATCACTCGCCACTCGTTTTTTTCACACTGACTTGCTTAAAATGATTTATTTTGGGGACATTTAAAAGGTGGCATTATCTCTCCATAAGCCCTCCAAGACTACTGGGTTAACTTTAGCTAGAAGAAGAGCACAGTTTCTAGCTGTAGTTTTTTTTTCCTGTAATTTTCTCTCTTTGATCATTTTCTTTTTACCTTTTAATATCTGGCTTTAAACACATTCTTATGGGAATTTTGATCATCATAAAAAAACAAACAACAAAAACCTTAGGTTCAGGTGGGCAGCCTGCTAACAATGCGCCTGAGACATGTCTCTGACCATTCTGCCCCATCACCTGCCCGTTAACTCTGTGCTTGACCTTCTGTGCCGTGTGTCCATGGCTGCAAACAGATATTAATAAAAGGGTAGATGCTCTGATCTCTGACCCCAAATACCTTTTCTGGTGATCAGAACTGGAAAAAAATAGCCATCTTGTCATTCCCTCTATTTCCCACCTCCCCCCCTTTTTTTTAAAGGGATTTTCTCTCTTCAAGATGCAGGGTCACAGGAAGGGATAGGTCGGATGTCAAAGGTGCCCAGGACCACCTCCCCATGCACCCAACTCGCCTTCTCCTCGAATGCTGTGGGCGCTTGATTCAGTCTGAGTATTCAGGCAGGAAGACGGAGATGGGCTCCATGAGGGGTTGGTCTGGGGGCCTTTGAAACCGCAGCAGAGACCCCATCAATTGGGCTCAAAACATCATACAACTCCTTGTACCCAGCACCCAGCCCCACCTCTCTAAAATCTGGGATGGGTGTTTGTGCGGTTAGCTGTTTGCAAGTGGCCATTTTATGACAGGAAATGACCAGGTGGTGTTAACCCTTTTCTTACCTCTGAAGACAAAGGCAAGTCTGCCTGTGTGAATTTCTATCGCATTTGGGGCCTGACTTAAAGAGGGTGGAGGGAGATTGGTTTTAGAAAAAGGGAAAGGGTTAAATACTGCCCTGAGAAACAAAATTTGAAAAAATGATACACTATGTCAGACTGGTGATATTATCTTTGGAATATTAAAACAAAAATTGTATTTTTGCTACTTTTAAAGAGCAATTTCAAGAAAAACCAATTATAGAGGGAAACAAAATATAACCTGCATTTGGTGGGGAAATTTTTGCAGTATTTTCCAAGTTTAACAAAATTAATATTTCAAAGTCCGGGTTTGAAATACTTTAATAATGATGAACAGGATTTTTGAAGGAAAAAAAAAAGCATACTTCGTGTCTATTGTGGATATATATGTATACCAGTATATATCTCTATACATATGTGTATATATGTCTGTGTGTGTATATATATATGTATCCAACTTTATGAAACAATATACTGTACATATACACCCACCCTTAAACTTGTGCCTACTGTATATATATATATATATATAAAATGGCCACATTTCTTGCGTGTGTCTGTCCCCGGAAGGGTGGACTGATTGTTTTGGATGTCTGCAGCTGTTACCTTGAAGGATGCAATTTCATCTTTCATTTATTTTTCCCCATCTAGACTGTATCAGGATAAACTGTAACTCCAGTAAGTTTTCCCTCAAGTTTCATTTTGTTCTTTAAAAAAGAAAACTGACTTTATTTTATTTACTGTTTTATGAGCTGTTTTTCATTTGAATTATTATTTTTTTTTTTTTGATGATGGAGTTGGGGGGGAACTGGGGTTGACAAGCTGAAGGGCTGGGGTGATGGTTTGGGCTGAGCGTGCCCGAGATGTGGTTGCTAGATCAAAGCAGGTCCTTTCTTCTTTCCTTGCATTGGTTCTATATGCAGAAAAGGAGGAAAGGGCACCTGGCTAATGAAATAGCTTGAAAATGAATTGAAATGGTAATTTGTTGTTTTGGGAAAATAACTCTCAGAGCTGGACAAAAAGTGTTAGAGCAACCATAATGCACTTCTCCACTACCGAAAACTTCAGAAAATACAAGCAGAGTTCATGACCCACAAGTTGGCTGCCAACTCTGACATTTCTTTCCTGGCATTTATTGCTATAGAGTTGAACTTTCTGTTTTGTTTTGCTTTTTGTAGGAGGGCGGGCACAGCATTACTCTTGGTAATAATGAAACATATTAACCAAAGACTTGAGATGCGTTCATTTTAACCAAAGACTTGAGATGCATTCTAGTTCTTCTGAATAAAGAATGGCAGATTATTATTTTTACCTTATCCTATTTAGACATTCCACCTCTTGAAGAAGGATCTTAATGAGGGACAGACTGAATACTACTCACACATTTCTTCCTTTGTCTGAGAAATGCACATTAACTTGAGTCCTGAAGTAGGAGAATAGAAGGAGAAAGAGGAAAGATGGATGTGAAGGAAAGATAGGACTAGTTGATAAGAGAAAGAAAGTAAGAAATATACTTTTGAGTCCTACAGCATGTTACATAGGTAAGGCAATTAAGTAATAGTCAAGCAACTTGGGTAATCCGTTAGGGCAATCAGCTACAACAGGCAGTCCCAACATTTCAGTGTCTCAACAGAAAAGATTTCATTCTTGTTCGGTCAAAGTCTAATGTGAGTTGAGCAGCTCTCCTGGTCAGCTCTCTTGAAAGAAGTAATTTAGGCATCTAAGATTCTTTCATGACTTGGGTTCAATAACCTTGGAGTTATTTCTTTACTTCCAGTTGTACCCATAGGGAAGAGAGAGAGAAAGAGCTTGGGTGGTTACACAGTGTGTGTTATTGCTTTGCCTAAAAATGCCATACATCCCTTCTATTCATATTTTGGTGATGTTGCTCCATCTTAAACTCAAAGGAAGTTGAGAAATACAGTCTGTATTTGAAGCAGGAAGACAAAATTAGAGTAATGAAGCATCTCAGTTTAGTTGCTCAGTCGTGTCCAACTCTTTGTGACCCCATGGACTATAGCACACCAGGCTTCCCTGTCTATCACCAACTCCTGGAGCTTGCTCAAACTCAGGTCCATGGAGTCGGTGATGCCGACCTGACATCACCAACTTGATGAAGCATCCAGCATGTATAATTCTCAGTATTATCTCCTCATTTTCTGCTTCTTTCCTTGCTAGTTTGTTTCTGTAGGAAGAAACTCAAAAAAAGGAAGTAGCTGTTTACATTTCATTTACTTGTTTATCTCATCCTTTAAAAATTTTTAAAGGTGTTAGCTGACTTAACCTTCTTTCTTGGGAGATACAGTATTAAGATGACCAACTAATAAAGCCCAAATCTATTTCTTAGAGGCAAATGTTCCATACAAATGAACAACAAAAATGTAAAAATAAAAAATCGATATAAACAACAACTTCTTAGAGTGCTTTCTGCTTGTCTTGGCATCACTTTCAGTTAATTTAAGCAGTGTCCTATTTTTCTGTGTTTAAACATTTCTAATTAGCCAGAAATTTCTCATGATATTTAGATCATTACAAGTCTAATTGAAACATCCATTTTCTCCAAAGACTTTCATTTTCTCCTTAAGTAGCTTTATTGAGATATAATTTCTGTACCACAAAATTCATCCATCATAAGCCTGCAATTCAGCGATTTTTTTTATTGGATTTCTAGGGTTGTCCAAATATCGCCATAGTCACATCTTTAGAACATTTCCAGCACTCCCCAGATTTCTCTGAGGTCCTTTTGCCGTCAATCCTTGTGCCTTCCCATGGTTCTACACAGCTGTTGGCCTGCTTTTGGCTCTATAATTCTGTCTTTCCTGGACATGTTATAGAAATTGAATCATATAGCATGTAGTCATTTGCGTTTAGACTTCTTAAAAAATACAGTGTATCTATGAAAGTTTTGTCTTTTCATTTTACATTAGTTTCCAGAGGGAACTAAAATGAAAGCTGAGCATGAAGGTAGAAAACCTCATCCAAAGTTGAAGCTGGCATCTTCTGGCTGCAGAGAACCGAGGGAGCTATTTGATCAGGGTATCAGGGCCTGCTTTTTGTGTTCTAGTCAAACTTTATCTTACATTTAATTCCATGTATTTGATCTGTTTAGCCATGGAGAGTCATCACAAGGCAAGTTCCTGGGTTCTTTCTCCTGGGAAGATGATGTTTATTCTACAGATGTCCGCAGATTTCCTAAGCCTGACAAACGAGTTTCTATTCAGAGCCACTAACACCAGCATTGAGAGGAAATGCTCACAGGGAAAGATGTGTTTCCAACTTTGATCACAGAATAGAAACAGTAAGACTGGTTTAATCAATATTTAGGTAAAGAGCCAAGACTGGATTTTGAAAATTTGATTTTGAATTCTTATGATAAATCTGTAACATACTAAGGAGGTTACTTTTGACAAAAGCATCAAACAAAGAACACATAGTGCTCGCTCCTTGCATCCAGGCTGAATAGAAACACATACACACACAGAGACACACACAAACACCCACACACACACAGACACAGACACACAGAGACACACACAAACACCCACACACACACAGACACAAGTTCTTCAAACTAACCTAAGATCTTTAGTACTAAGATGGGTAGATATGTACCCAGGATAATGTAAAGTTATCACGTAAATGTGATACATTTTCTTGAAGCTGATTTTAATTGTTGACTTGGAATAAATACTTGAAAGTGAAATGATGCAGAAGGATGAAAATAAACATGAGCCTTATTTAATATGTAAATCTTCTTTTATGTTTTAAGAAAAAGAGTAAGAATTCAAAGATATATAATTTTTATTGTGTATTTTATTTATTGTGTATCTTCTCTATTCCATTCCCAGCTTTATTAGCACTTGAGTGGAAAAGTTTGAGAAGATTACACAGCTAAATGCTGAGGTAAAACAGATAAAGGGGACAGAACTTCTAAACCCCTCTTTTTAATCCCCATGATATCAAAATTCATATTTCAGCCTGTTACAGAATTCCAAGTTGTTTCTGTAACAGGTTTCACTGTAACAGTACAAGAAATAAGATTGATTTCCAGCTGAGTGTGAGAAGGGGAGGGTTTCTTCTTACCCCTGAGATCCAGCTGCCATTTCAATAGCAGTCTTAAGGGGTAATGGCTTAAGTTTCAAAACAAATGTTTTTTTTTCTCTTGAAGTGACACGGTAAATTAAACTTTAACTAAGTTTAAATATAAGTTCATAAGCTCTTCTAGTATTTCTTTTTAGAATTCCTGTCCTGTAAAGAAATCAGGTAGAATACTGAATGGCATTAGCAGGTTTTGTTTTTTTTTTAATCTGCCTCAAAATATTGTTTGTTCTGGGAAATGGCTACCTCCAAGGGTTTGTGCGACTATCTTTTTAATAGAGAGAGAGCATGAAAAAGAAGGACCGTCTTCCAGTGTGAAGGGAAAGCCACTGAACGTAACAGAAGGCAGGGGTCTCCAGACAGAGCCTTTTCCTTTTGGCTTTGCTGCCTGGCACTTCTGTCAGTAACTGACCCAGCTCCCTGACGAGGGTTTCCAAGTGGCAGAAACAATCAGGTTCTCTGCCTTTCTCCCTTTCTTACCTTCTTTTTCCAGTACTTTGTCTTTCCTCATAATACCTGTGATAGCATTACTCATTCCAAATCTTGCTATCCTGCTTTCCCAATCCTGCGAGAATACCACACCATAAATTCTCCGGCTGCTGTCACTAAACATTTGTTAGAGAGCGTCCCAATCAAAGTCTTTGGTTGAACTGGAGACATTGCTGGGTTTGGTAGATTCATCTGATAGGGATATTTAAAATTAAGTAGTAAGGAAATTTCTAGTCTAGAATTGACTTTAAAATTGCCAAAGAGCAACAGAGTTGGCAGTCATCACGGTGGATTGAACTCCAGGGTGCCCTGGAGCATGGCTAAAGAAAACAGGGCTGTTTTCTGGGAATTTCTGGAGAAGTCACCATCCCCTATGGTTCCAGTTCCATGAGGCTGGCTGTACCTAGGAGGCACGTGGTTCTGCAAACAGGTATGAGCTTCTTGTTGATTTCATGGGTGTTTGCTTGGATGAAAGTCTGGAAAATGGTTTGTAGCCTTTAACCTCGTCTGATTGGGACTCTGGCCTCCAGGTTCCTAACGCCTCCTTCATCCCATCCCTTGGTAAGTCCTGTGTTGTCTGAATGAGTGCAGTGACTTCATATGGATTAAATATGTATGTAGGATGAATGAATATGTGTGTTGTGCTAAGTCGCTTCAGTCATGTGTGACTCTTTGCCACCCCATGGGCTGTACCCTGCCGGCTCCCTGTCCATGGGATTCTCCAGGCAAGGATTCTGGAGTGGGTTGCCATGCCCTCCACCAGGGGATCTTCCCAACCCAGGGACTGAATCCACATCTCTTACATCTCCTGCCTCGGCAGGCACATTCTTTACCACTAGCGCCACTTGGGAAGTCCAACATGAAAGAATATAGTGAACATAAATTAATGAATAACAATTCCACCCTCCTTTTTTCCCCCCAATCTTTCTCTCTCAAAGGCTAATTCTTCTGTGATCACTTTCTCATTTTTTCTGAAAAGGGCGCATATATCACATGAAAATTGTGAATTCCATGCGTATGCCTGATTATTTAGGTATATGTAGACCTCCTCCTAAGTTGCTTTCAACTTGAAGACTTACTGATTTATCTGTGACAAGGTTAATTTTTTCTTCTTCGACATAGAGGAGAAAAGAAACAATGTCACACAAAAATATACTGACCCGAAATCACTGAAGCACCACGTGTAGTCATTTGTGTCTTTTATAACCTTGTCCACTTCCCACAGACTGAGTTTGTTGTCTTTGAATCACAGAGACGCACAATAATATAAGATCTGAAAGAAAATAACATCACAAGGATATGGTATCTCCAGATCATATCTCTGAAAACTACTAGTATTTATCAATTCTAGATACTCTTTCTCTTGCACCTGCTCACCTACACGTGTTCTTTGTTTTCCGCCTTTGCTTCTCGGCCTTGAGTTTCCAAGCAGACTCAATGCCAGTGTTTTGGCAAAGTTAACAAGGTGTGAGTGGTTTTGCTTCATTTAGGCAAGGCTTGGTGAACTCCAGTTTATTACACTTGACTTCTGGTTTTCTTCTATTTTGGTCTGTCTTCCCTGCCTGGGTACTAGAATAAATGGCAGCATCTTTAGGCCTGGTTTATCTAGAAATCCCAGAGCTGACTTGCTCAGCTCATCCCTTCAACTCAGAAATACTTATCTCACGTCCACCAGGAAGGCTAACCTCTTCACTCTTAAAAGTTTTCTCCGAGGGAAATTGTAGAATCTTTTTGGTATCCATTCCAAGGTTTGGATCACCTTTGCTGTAAGCCTGACCATACTGCTTTTCCCAGTAGAGTTTTAGTGGAGATGGAAAAATCACAAAGCAGAATCTTATATACAATAATGTGTTATTATGTACCAAACTATTGACATCACACTAGAGACTATTTCTATAATAAATGGTTATGCTGTACTTCAGCATTCATCAAAACTTGAATTTTAAAAGATAACACATACTTTTGTTTCTCTTTCGAAGATTTTATGTTTCTTGTGACATATAAAACACTTCATATGTAAGTTTATTAACAGTATCAATAGTAGGCAGATTTGAGTATGCTCACAGGCTGCTTCCTAAATATTTAATAGCAAACGCTTAATAAATATTCAGACTGCATTTATTTTAAAATAGTTTTAAAATTGCAGAGAGAACAAAAGGCAGTGCTGCAAAAATTCTCCCTCCTATCCCTAATTTTAGTCCCCCAGTTTTCACATGCAAGCTAAATTATCAGTGCTTTAACATTCTTTCAGAGGCAATCTATATGAGTGTAAAATGTTATCATGTTCTCTATAGTAATTGCCATAGTTATTACCACATTCTCCCCTCTTCTTTGTCTCCCTTCTGCTTAGCACAATGGTAACACAATTTTCTGAATCTTGCCTCCCCCCCCCCCCCCCCCCCCC
>SJXQ01004947.1:0-90749 GCA_006408695.1 Aepyceros melampus | reverse complement strand
CCCCCCCCCCCCCCCCGACAAAATGTCTTAGGGAGTATTCCCTATAGGAATGTAAAGATCTACTTTATTCTTTTCAATAGTCACACAATTTATTGAGGCCACATTTTATGGAGGTATTATCTTTGATTAAATCAATCCTTACTGCTAAATGTTTGGATTTTTCTTGGCTTTGTACCACTACTAAAAGTGAGAAAATATATGCTCTTGTTCACCAGTCTTTGAGTGCATGTACGGCAACATCTATTAGTTAAATCTCTAAAGGTAAAGTTACTAGGTAACAGGTTAAGTACATAACAAAAAATATTGATAGATATTGCCAAATTGCATTCACAAGAGGTTGTCCAGATTTATATCACCCTTGCCAAATACTTTATATTGTCAAACTTTTTGTTCATTTTCTCCAACTAGCTTTTTTACAATGTTGCTGTCAAATATTCAAGCAATGACCCATTGCCACTTACAGATCTTTACCATCCATTCTTTCACTTCTTCTGATACATACAAGGACAATGACATTCAAAGTCTTCGTCACCATTTATACCAGAAATATTTTAATGGAAATCTGCTGTAGCAGCATTTGATAATATGCCAATCTTTTTTTTTGTCCTAGTAAACAGGGATGGTGTAGAAAAGTGGTAGTGTGTTACAGTTGTTTATGTTATTTTCTTCTTGTATTTCCGTTTGTCTATGTTGGAATCCCAGCAAAGAGATGCATTTAAGTACCATTACAAAGAGCAAGAAGGACTCTGGAGCTAAATAGCCTGGGCTCAACCTTTTCATTCTACACCGCTAATGAACTATGTGCCTGTGGACAATTTACTTTAACCCTCAGTTCCCTCAGTTGCAAAATGGGCATGGTTACTGTACCTACATCTTTGAGTAAGAACAGAAGCTAAATGTATGGTGTTGATGAGGATGACTAATCCTATCAGTGCATACTCCTGTAATAAAAGGTGACCTTTTTGGTTGAAGATAGTCTATTTTATCCAAGCCATCTTCTACTTTATTTTTTATTCTTTTAAGTTTTATTATGGGTGTATAATTGCTTTACAATGTTGTGTTAGTTTCTGCTGTGCAACAGAAAAGATGATCTGTTGAGAACTGTTTATGTTTAAGAATAGATACATATGTGTTCTTTTATATAAATATATATATTTGTAATTAGATATATATATTTGTAATTATATGTATATAAATTTTATTTATTTGTGTCTGTGCCAGTTTGATGAAAGTGAAAGAGGAGAGTGAAAAAGTTGGCTTAAAGCTCAACATTCAGAAAACTAAGATCATGGCATCTGGTCCCAGCACTTCATGGGAAATAGATGGGGGAACAGTGGAAACAGTGTCAGACTTTATGTTTTTGGGCTCCAAAATCACCGCAGATGGTAATTGCAGCCATGAAATTAAAAGATGCTTACTCCTTGGAAGGAAAGTTATGACCAACCTAGATAGCATATTCAAAAGCAGAGACATTACTTTGCCGACAAAGGTCCATCTAGTCAAGGCTATTGTTTTTCCTGTGGTCATGTATGATGTGAGAGTTGGACTGTGAAGAAGGCTGAGCGCTGAAGAATTGATGCTTTTGAACTGTGGTGTTGGAGAAGACTCTTGAGAGTGCCTTGGACTGCAAGGAGGTCCCACTAGTCCATCCTAAAGGAAATCAGTCTTAGGTGTTCATTGGAAGGACTGATGCTAAAGCTGAAACTCCAGTACTTTGGCCACCTCATGTGAAGAGTTGACTCATTGAAAAAGACTGTGATGCTGGGAGGGATTGGGGGCAGGAGGAGAAGGGGATGACAGAGGATGAGATGGCTGGATGGCATCACGGACTCAATGGACATGGGTTTGAGTGAACTCCGAGAGCTGGTGATGGACAGGGAGGCCTGGCGTGCTGCGATTCATGGGGTCGCAGACAGTCAGACACGACTGAGCAACTGAAAGGAGCTGAACTGAAGTGATGCCGGTTGTTTGTTGCCGGGCAGGCTTTTCTCTGGTTGTGGAGGCCAGGGGCTGCTCTTGGCTGTGGTGCCTTGGCTTCTCGTTGCGGTGGCTTCTCCTGTGTGGGGCAGAGGCTTTAGGGCACGCGGGCTTCAGTAGTTGCGGCGTGTGGGCTCAATAGTTGCAGTTCCCGGGCTCCAGAGCTCAGGCTCAGTAGTTGAGGTGCACGGGCTTAGTTATTGCACAGCCTGTGGGGTCTTCCCAGTCCAGGGATGGAACTTATGTCTCCTGCATTGCCCGGTGGACTCTTTACCACTGAGCTACCGGGGAATCCTTGAATATATTCTTGAAACCATTCTTGGCAGCCTAATAGATGCCTGTGAAATGAATATCCTAGTTCCTTTAGTCTGTTACTCAGGGAAATAATAAACTCAAGTTCATCAGAGTTGAATTGGATTCTGCATCAGTAATGTTACTAACATTGTTGATGAGACCATCATATTGGGTTCCCCACCCCCACAGTACATGATGATAAAGAAATACTTGATGTTAATCCAGAACTAATGAAAAAAATTTGGCTTCATGAGTTCCTCTGTGTTTGTTTTGGGGTTTATGATCTATTTTAATTAAAGCTTAATAGTGTTCCACAATGAAAATGTTATCTTTTTAAGTGCACAGATATGATTCAATGATATCATGTTTGTGACTTTAATATCTTCTAATATCAATTTGTATAATCTAAACAGGAACTAAAATAAAATAGAGAAGTAGGAAGCTTTGCAGCAAGGGTCCAGACTTCTGGATAAGAACATTACTGTCTGCTGGGCTTCCTTGGCACATTTTCCTGTATCATGGCTTTAAAAGTCATCAGGTTCATTCAGACTATTAAGAGAAAGCAGGGCCAGTTCCCAAAAAGGAGAAGAGAGTCATCTTCTTCTTCAGAGATCTTGTATTTTGGTTTCAATCAGTTTGTTGAAGCATGGCATACGTCCTTTTTTTGTTTTGTTAAGAGATTCACATGAGGACCTTTGGGTAATTGAAATTACACATATACCATACACTGGCTGATGGTTCATGCCTTATCAGATCCATGCATGATGCCTTGAGAAGTAGAAACTTAATGATCATTTAGCAGCTAGGATTACAGTGCCAGACATCCCAGCTTCCTTTGAGAACAGGTGAAGGGAGACACACAGAGAAGAAGCTTCTTCCCCTTTAGCTCAGGCTCCTTTTCTGTGATTTCAGGCCGATCCCTGCATGCTAGTATGCAAATCTATCACCTTTTGGTTTGTTTCTCTTACCTACAGTGAGTTCCTGGTATGGAAAAGTCCACTTAAGAAAGTATTTTAACCTTTGTAATTCATCTGGCTTTTAAAAAGATAAAGGGATTGGGATCAAGCACCCAATTAAAGAGCAGACAGAAGTGAAATTGAGGCATTAAATTATAGGTAAGTGTTTTCCCAAGAGAGTGTGTTTTGTCTCATCAAAGAAAGGAACAGAGGAAATAGCAAAGGAGATGGAAAAAGAAAAGGAGTTAAAAACACATGACCTCCCAAAGTATATAAGTATAAGCCAAGTTGATAGTTATTGAATTCTAGGAAAAGTTGATAAATAAAGGGGTAAGGGACTTTCCTGGTGCCCAGTTGCTCCTTGCTCCCAATGTGGGAAGGCCTGAATTTAATCCCTAGTCTGAGAACTAGATCCCATGTGCTGCAACTAAGGGTCTGCATGCCACAACTAAAGATCGTGCATGCTGCAACTAAGGCCTAGGATAGCCAAATAAATAAATAAATATTTTAAAAATTAAAAAAATAAATAAAGGGGTAAAACCTCTATCGTAACATTCTAAAAATAAGCAAACAAGATGTGAACTGCCAGGCAAGAGCAGCCATATGTAAACTCTTAGAACTGTTTCCCAATCACAGATCAAGCCATTAAAGTGTATTCAGTTAGTGTAGATAGCCTGGAGATACATACATGTGCTGTTCTAAACCTCTTCAGTCATGTTTGACCCTGCGTTCCTGCCAGGCTCCTCTGTCCATGGGATTCTGCAGGCAAGAATACTGGGGTGGGTTGCCATGCCCTCCTGCAGGGGATCTTCCTAGTCCAGAGATTGAACCCGAGTCTGTTACATCTGCTGCTTTGGCAGGTGGGTTCTTTAACACTAGCACCACCTGGGAGGCCCAGAGACACATACATACATGTATTGATACCTTACGTCAGCACAACCTAAAATTTTTATGCTGATATCTGGCCACTGTAGGATTTGCATGACCTAAAACTACCTTGGGTATAGTGTATATTCAAACAGTACTAAGTCACTGAGGTAATGAATTGTACCCACTCCTTTCCCTTAATTTATTATTTATACAAATACTCTTAGGAATTGATACAGGCCCCAAAAACACACTACAACTTTTTGTTTCATCATCATTCTAAAGGGAAGAAAGTTAACTGAAGAGTGAGTTTGTTCTTTTTTCCCTAATAATCTGAAAGAATAAATATTTCTCTGTAAAGCAAGGAATTGCAGAGAGAATGAAGGTCTATTTGGCTTGGTTGTGGTTGGAGTCAGAATTTCATGAAGGAAGATAAATGTGTTTCAGTAAATATTACATGTTTTCACTTCATTCATTTTTTTAATGAACATTTACTGCGAGTTACTGGGTTCCAGGTGTTGATGTCAGTTTTAGGGATTTACACTATGGATTTCCAAGGGACATACAGTCAGGATCCTCATAGTCTAGGCACGTCCCCACTTTCCTCCCATTTTCTGATTCTCACAGATCCATTGAAACTCGGACATATGTATCTTTAGAATTCAGGTGAACTTCTCATAGATTTCATTTATCAGTGGTTCTTTGCAGTATTCTGTTCAAAATAATGGTTTTTTCCCACAATGTGTGTGTGTGTGTATATATATATTTTTTTTCACTATATATATATATATATATATATAGTACTTAGTTATAATAATCTATGTCTTTCTGAATCATGATGCAATAGAAGAATGTTAAGAGGCATATGTCCTAAAAGAGAAACAAAAGATAATAGAGATCATATCCGCTGAAGCAAAGCCTTCTAATGGTTATGAGTT
Organism: Aepyceros melampus; assembly: GCA_006408695.1. NCBI lineage: Eukaryota > Metazoa > Chordata > Mammalia > Artiodactyla > Bovidae > Aepyceros > Aepyceros melampus. Next base: position 85,717 of record SJXQ01004947.1, on the reverse strand, counting down.
CAGGGTCCTCCAAAGAGGCCTGTTGGGGAGGGGTGTGTGTGTGTATGTGTGAATCACTCAGCCATGTCTGACTCTCTTTCAACCCCATGGACTGTAACGCACTAGACTCCTTCTGTCCTTGGGATTTCCCAGGTGAGAATACTGGAGTTTGTTGCCATTCCCTACCCTAGGAGATCTTCCTGACCCAGAGATTAAACCCACATCTTCTGCTTTGGCAGGCAGGTTTTTTTGGTTTGTTTGTTTTTTAACCACTGCACCACCTAGGAAGCCCAGTTAAAATATTAGCATATCACAAATGGGGAAGCCAAGGCTTGTGGCAAGTATATGCATTGCCCAAAGCCTCAGGGTGATTAGTGGCAGGCATGAATCTTCAAAAAATTTAATTTTCTGATTCTTTATCAAATGAGCACTGTTCATCACCCAAATTGTAGTCTTTTAATGAGACACAGGAGAAGAAGGGGATGACAGAGGATGAGATGGTTGGATGGCATTGCCAACTCGATGGACATGAGTTTGAGCAAGCTCCAGGAGTTGGTGATGGAGGGGGAAGCCTGGCGTGCTGCAGTCCACGGGGTCGCAGAGTCAGACTGACTGAGCAACTGAACTGAATGATGACACAAACATTATTTTCTTCAGAATTAGCCTAAAAAGGGGGCGGGGCACTGAAAAGGTACCAAATTAGGAAGGACATTATGGCCTAAACTCCTGCTTGTGAGGTGAACAGCCTTATGAATATACTGAAATTTAATTCTGAAGTCAAGGAGATGACAGAAATGACATCAGTGTCACCCACAGGTGTGGACAGGATGAAATCTAAAGCAATAAGCATAGGGTGCTTTGGCTCTATTCTTGAGAAAATAAAAAGAAAATTCAAAATGCTCAAGATGGAGAAAGGAAAGACTATTTCCTTTGAATGGTTTTCCTGATAGTCTATCAGGAAGGTCTTTTCCTTCCTTCCCATCTCAGAACCTGAGGAGAAGGAGCTATCCCACTGACCAAAAGGAGGATGCCCTCAGGAGTAGGGTGGTGAGCCCAGCAGAGAGAAGGCAGAATGGGAGCCAAGCAGTAAATGATGACGACGAAGTCATACAGACAGGCAAAGACTGAGGGAAAGGACACAAGTCTTTGCAATGGCGTAGGGTGAGAGGAGGGTGTTTTATTGCCGTAGAAAATGTCTGTATCTTTCCAACTTTACTAAGAAAAAGAGAATACAGTGGAAGATGGATAAAAACAATATGGTGAGGCCATTGGACTAGGGGATGACTAGAGAAGGCTTGCCGCCTCCTCCTGAGAAGAAATTGGTGGTTGAAATTAACCAGTGAACCAGTTAAGTCACTCAGTCCTGTCCAACTCTCTGCGATCCCATGGACTGTAGCCCACCAGGCTCCTCCATCCATGGGATTTTCCAGATGGATACTGGAGTGGGTTGCCATTTCCTTCTCCAGGAGATCTTCCTGACTCTTTGTGACTCCACGGACTACACAGTCCATAGAATTCTCCAGGCCACAATACTGGAGTGGGTAAGCCTTTCCCTTCTCCAGGGGATCTTCCCAACCCAGGGATTGAACCCAGGTCTCCCACATTGCAGGCAGATTCTTTACCAGCTGAACACCAGGGAAGCCCAGTTGAAATTAAAGTCACCCTGTATACCTGTCAGTAGTTGGAATGTTTACCTGATTCACTGATGGTGATTTATAAGCAAGCTCCCTTTTTGATAAAGGATCTAATTAAAAAAAAAAAACTTGCTAATTGTTAGAAAAGCTAGTTGTTATGTTACCCTAGCAACTAGGTAAATGCCCAGATGTTTATGACTGATTTTTCTACACATTTACATACCTGGAAGAATGAGAATCTCATGACTGACATGTCAAAGGCATGAAAATAAAACACTAAGTTAAGACAAACTCCATTATTTCCCCTCTACAGATCTTCACTGAACCCTATTCCTCTTTTTTTATAGCAAATCATGGATGCTACTAAGTCTGTATACAAGAGAATTTGCAATACAAAGTTAAAAATCTTGTGCTATTGTTATACAATGTGACTGACTTCACAGATGGTTACTAGTTACAGTAAAAATTATAGCCAAGATTGAGAGTTTTCTGCATTTCAAGCACCAAGATGAGCAGTTTCTTACCATGATCTTGTTTAATGTTCTCCATAGTCTTGTAAGGTGTTATTATCCTCATTTTAGAAATGAGACTTAACCATATGAAATGCTTTGAGCGGTCTCACATTCAGTATATGCTATGCATAGTCGCTCAGTCATGTCCGACTCTTTGCGAGCCCATGGACATTAGCCGACCAGGCTCCTCTGTCCATGGAATTCTCCAGGGAAGAATACTGGAGTGGATTGCCATTCCCTTCTCCAGGGGATCTTCCCAACCCAAGGATCGAACCCAGGTCTCCCGAATTGCAGGCAGATTCTTTACCGTCTGAGCCACCAGGGAGGCCTAACAGTCAGGATACCTGACCCTAAAGCTGCGCTCCTCACCACAGCACATACTGCTTCTCCTGCTTAGATGCTCGAATGAATTCAGTCTATCACTCCAGGACAAGAGCTCATGGTTCCCATGAAAGATCCTGGATCTAGTGACTAGTAAGTCCTATTTCTTTAGCTTTCCTTTCTGTACCTTGACCTTTCCTGAGTTAGCCTTCCTCAGCTCAGCTTTATAGGCATATTGCTGAATTCTATGACTGAAATGTATTTGGCATTTAGGGATGCCTAGAAGGAAATGGGAACCCACTCCAGTGTTCTTGCCTGGAGAATCCCAGGGACAGAGGAGCCTGGTGGGCTTCAGTCTATGGGGTCGCACAGAGTCTGACACGACTGACGCGACTTAGCAGCAGCAGCAGCAGCAGAGGATGAACTGTACAAAAAAGATCTTCATGACCAAGATAATTACGATGGTGTGATCACTCACCTTGAGCCAGACATCTTGGAATGTGAAGACAAGTGGGCCTTAGAAAGCATGACTACTAACAAAGCTAGTGGAGGTGATGGCATTACAGTTGAACTATTTCAAATCCTGAAAGATGATGCTGTGAAAGTGCTGCACTCAATATGCCAGAAAATCTGGAAAACTCAGCAGTGGCCACAGGACTGGAAGAGGTCAGTTTTCATCCCAATCTCAAAGAAAAGCAATGCCAAAGAATGCTCAAACTACCACACAATTGCACTCATCTCACATACTAGTAAAGTAATGCTCAAAATTCTCCAAGCCAGACTTCAGCAATACATGAACCGTGAACTTCCAGATGTTCAAGCTGGTTTTAGAAAAGGCAGAGGAACCAGAGGTCAAATTGCCAACATCTGCTGTATCATTGAAAAAGCAAGAGAGTTCCAGAAAAACATCTATTTCTGTTTTATTGACTATGCCAAAGCTTTTGACTGTGTGGATCACAAGAAACTGTGGAAAATTCTGAAAGAGATGGGAATACCAGACCACCTGACCTGCCTCTTGAGAAACCTATATGCAGGTTAGGACCTAACAGTTAAAATTGGACATGGAACAATACACTGGTTCCAAATAGAAAAAGGAGTATGTCAAGGCTGTATATTGTCACCCTCCTTATTTAATTTATATGCAAAGTACATCATGAGAAATGCTGGACTGGATGAAGCACAAGCTGAAATCAAGATTGCAGGGAGAATATCAGTAACCTCAGATATGCAGATGATACCACCCTTTTGGCAGAAAGTGAAAAGGAACTAAAGAGCCTCTTGATGAAAGTGAAAGAGGAGAGTGAAAAAGTTGGCTTAAAGCTCAACATTCAGAAAACTAAGATCATGGCATCTGGTCTCATCACTTCATGGCAAATAGATGGGGAAACAGTGGAAACAGTGTCAGACTTTATGTTTTGGGGCTCCAAAATCACTGCAGATGGTGATTGCAGCCATGAAATTAAAGACGCTTACTCCTTGGAAGGAAAGTTATGACCAACCTAGACAGCATATTCAAAAGCAGAGACATTACTTTGCCAACAGTGGTCCGTCTAGTCAAGGCTATGGTTTTTCCAGTGGTCATGTATGGATGTGAGAGTTGGACTGTGAAGAAAGCTGAGCACCGAAGAATTGATGCTTTGAAGTATGGTGTTGGAGAAGACTCTTTGAGAGTCCCTTGGACTGCAAGGAGATCCAACCAGTCCATCCTAAAGGAGATCAGTCCTGGTTGGTCTTTGGAGGGAATGATGCTAAGGATGAAACTCCAGTACTTTGGCCACCTCATGCATAAGAGTTGACTCATTGGAAAAGACTCTGATGCTGGGAGGAGTTGGGGGCAGCAGGAGAAGGGGACGACCGAGGATGAGGTGGCTGGATGGCATCACCGACTCGATGGACGTGTCTGAGTAAACTCCGGGAGTTGGTGATGGACAGGGAGGCCTGGTGTGCTGCAGTTCATGGGGTCTCAAAGAGTTGGACACGACTGAGCGACTGAACTGAACTGAGAGGATGAATTAGGAATTATCACCGACAGCGGGATGACTGAGCGAAGGCGGTGCTGGAACGCCATGACTGCTAGTTGCTGGGCCATCCTCCATGCTTAGTTTCATATCGTTAGGTTTATGATTAATTCAATAAATGTACATCAATGCCGACAATACAGCTATCACTGTTCTAGACAGTGAAGATACAATGACGGCGCTATCTTAAGAAGTACAGTGTTAGTTGGAATCCCTGCCTTTTGTCTCTTTCCATTAGACCCTAGTGGTGTAGTCTCAGCAAACAGATTATGTGGCCCTGAGTTCCCCAAGTTCTCTTGTACTTCTGTTTCTGCGTCTGTGCTCTACCTTTTGCACTACAGACCTCTTCTCTGTGTTTCACCATTACCAGCTGCTTCTAATCCTTCATGACAGCTCAAGGCCACCACTCATGTGAAGCCGTCCCTCCCCTAGGCGTGTCTAGGTTTCTTCATCTCTGAAGTTCTAGAGCACCCTGAATGCACATCTTTCAGAAGTCTCATAACATCTGTGGTGCTTTATTTGCTTACGTGTGCATCTCTCAAACCAATCTCTGGGTTCCTCACAGTTTAGGAAAATGTCCTATTCGTCATTGTATCTTTACCATCCAGCACAGTGCTAGACATATGGTTGGCATTAATGCACATTTATGGAATTCATAGTTATAAACCTAATGACTTGAAACTTGGCATAACAAGACAAATCTCCATAGATGAATACATATTTCTTAGCAAGAGGAAAATTGTCCCACATTTACAAATAGGGAAATAGCAGCAGATCTCATTAGATTATCAAGGGTTACCATGATATAGGGTCTTTGCACAAGTACAAAGGGAAATCCTTACTAATATTACAATGTTACAAGGCTAACATTTAACATGAGGAAATGTGATTTCAAAGTGATCTGACTCTTCTTTTGCCTACATGATTGTTCAAAGAAGCATCAAAAGCACAAGTTACTTTTGGGCAGTATTGTTCTATACACGTCAAACTGAGTAGATTCTATGTCTTACCCACTCTGGATAGAAATATATGTCCTGTATTATTTTTATTGGCCTCTTTAAACTTCAGACTGATCCTGAAGAGAATGAGGAAGATTACTCACAACAGGTAAACAAAACAAGCAACAACAGCATGAGTGGCAGCATTTCCAGGTGGAGAGAAAGGAACTTTCAGGTTCGGTTACACCTGCTCTGTGTCTCATTAGCCATTTCCCTGAGGCAGTTTCTTCAAGCCACATTATGAGTAGTAATAACTATAGCATCATTTGATGAAGACAAAAATAACTGAATGCAAGCCTTGCTCCCAGCCCCGGGACTTCCATCCCAGCATCTAAACACGCACCGAAACCCACAGTCACTGACATGGCCCTCACATCTCACAGCCTGGATTGCTCGTTGATCATTTGAATTTACAACAATGGAAACATCAGGAACCCCAAGCCTCCTGGGTAATTGCCTAACCTTTGAGATTTTTCAAAGGAAATTGCTCCTTTTGTAAAATATTTCACAGGAGGACAGGAATCAGTGTTTGAAGAAGCTGAGTGTGCTTAGGAGAGCTTTAATGGAGCAGCTAGTGTAGAATCTTGGATGAAATGAATTCAGGGCTTTTTGTCTCACTCCCAGTAAGGTCAAGGATCCTCCTCTACCAAAGTCACAGGGACTGAGGGTTCAGTTCCGTGCTGAAGGGGTTAAGCTGGCCCTGATAAAGTTGAGTGCTACAGGTGCCATGCGTTTATATTTCCCCATGAAGAAATACATACAGAAGAAGCAAAAACAATACAAATGGGCCAGTATTTAATGGGCATTTATTTTGGGCCAAGTAATATTTTCAGTTATGTACATTACATCCTGTAATCCCTCCATAATTATATGCAGTTGGCGGGACCATCTATCATTTGTGGAGCCTAGTGCAGAATGAAAATGCGAACCCCTTATTCAAAAAGCAAGACAGAAGCTTTCCTTTTTCTTTCACAGCCTCTTTCTCTCCACCTGTCATGGTGTTTTTCTTTCTCCTTTTTAAATTTGCCATCTGATGTGCTCCCTGGAGCATGGAGATACCAACAGGGCGAGTGCAGACCCTCACAGGCACCCAAGACTCCATCCCATGGCCCTGCGTGGTGTTGGGCAGAAAATAGCAGCCACTGTTTGCTGGGTGAAGGCAGAAAAGGGGGTGCGAAGAGCGCCATCAGGGCTGAAGACCATGCTTCCTTTGAATGTCACTTATCAAACATAAGTTCAAAGATAACATTGTTAGGAATTTAAGACAGCGACTAAAAAGCTCTGAGCCCCAAACGCACAGGGCTCTGTGTGACTGCACTGGTTGTCTGCTTGTTAAGCTGGCCCTGGAAATAGATAAAGTTATTATTGGAATTTTACAGCTGAGGAAACTTCAATTAATCAGAAAGAAGCTTTGTTTTCTTGGCATAACTGTCCACCACATAATTACTAAAACATGGTATACCTATTATTGACAACTTGGCTTGTTCTAAATTTTGGCAGACTTTTAACACCACATCTTGTAAATCCTAATTGCTCCTGGCTGGCTTTGCTCGTGGCCAAAGACAAATTATGAATCATATTAACTACCCTTCCTAGAGACGTTTGCACAAAGGCATACAACAGTCCATCACTTTTTCCTGGCTAATGGAATCATGCTTTATTTTTCAGTGTCAGTGTTTAAAGACTAGAGTCTTTGGCATGATTGTGTTAGTAAAAATCAGTTCTCCCTGACTGGCCTTGATTGGTGGCTACACATGCCCACACTGTGGTGTTTTCACTTCCTTTTACTAAGGATTATCTTCCTCTGGTGCCCAGTTGTGAATGGAAGATCAAACTACCTTTATTTATTTACTTTATTATTATTATGTATTGAAAGTCAGCCTTTAAAAGCCTAAATTACCATTTTGTGGCTCTGGTGTACCATCAGTCACTAGCGAACAGAATTTGGACATTATTGCAGTGTACCATTGTTGTGGAAATCCCTTGGACTAAATGAGAAGGAGAAAAGAGAACCGTTCTAGGAGTAATTGACTATTTACGATCTTTAGAACCATGCTCCTGGTGCCTTGGTTTTAAATTTGTTATTCTCTGTTTACCTTTACCTAATTTAAGGTCAATCAAGTAAATCCCCTTCAGTGGGAATGGATGATGAGAAAACTATCAGGTCCAATCAGAGTATTTTAAAGGAAAAGCTCTGTCTTTTCCAACAAATACCACAGAATCTGTGGAACAGAACAGAGCAAATTGGTTTCAAGTTAATGAAAGTGAAACACTTGCTGTGTTATAATGACAGCCATTCCTGAGGGCCACCAAGCCGTACTATTTTTCAGTGTCTTTCTGGAAAGAATAATCAGTGTTGGCTTCCACTGAGCCGCCGTTACTGGCTTGCCTCACCCCAGTCTTCCCTGTTGTTAGGCGCTTGCTGGTGGGAGCTGACATCCTGAGCTATTTGGCTATCTCAGCCTTGTGGCCACCTCTTACTGAAAATGATGTCAGGGTAAAGACAGCATCCCTTCAGGGGTGGAAGCTGGGTTTCCTGTAACATTTGTATTCATGGAAGAGCAGCATCTTCTGTTCCATGTCACAACATACTTAGTTGTGTCTGACGTTATTGTCACTCCCTTTGAAGGCACACATTCACTATGCCGAGAGTAGTAATATCCTTCTGCTCAGATTGTTTTGTTCAGACATCTGGTTTACTTGGACCCTCTGTATTCAGACTGAGGGTTTATGTCACAATTACCTACACGTAACAAGTGTTTATTGCTGAGGATTTCATCATTTTTTATGTGATTATATGTTGGTCTCGCTTTCTGTTCTAAATGGCCACTTAATTTATAGTTCAGTTATTATTGATCCAAGTGCAAGTGGTATAGTCACTAAGTCATGTCCAACTCTTGTGACTCCTTGGACTAGGGGGCTGGCAGGCTCCTCTGTCCATGGGGTTCTCCAGGCAAGAATACTGGAGTGAGTTTCCATTTCCTTCTCCAGGGGATCTTCCCAACCCAGGGACAGATTGGCTCACTTTTTCTGTAAATGGCCAAATAGTGAATATTTTAGGCTTGTGACCCTAGTAGTCTCTGTCACAACAACTCAATTCTGTCACAGCTCTGTTTTGCCAGTGTAGTACAAAGCTTCCCTAAACTAACAGGCAAGGCTGAGTTCCAGCAAAATGTTATTTACTATTGATAAAAGAGGCAGCAGACCAGATCTGAACCAAGGGACATTGTTTGCGAATCTCTGGACTAGGACTAAAAGAGAGGTACAGTTGTAGAAACCATGTTTGGGAAGTAGATGAAACTTCTGAGATTTCAAATGGTAGGGCCAATGGGAGTTCAAAAAGCTGCCCATTCAAATTGATTTTTATTCTAGATTCTGGGGATGCAATGCTAAACAAGACCAGTGCCCTTATGTCATGAGGTTTGCATGCTGTTTGAGTTGTTTGTGAATTTGTACATATCTAAATTAGTTCAGATAATGCAAAATGCAATAAATAAAATATATAGGGTAAAGTATATGCCTAGAGGTGGGAGGAAGGGTACCTTTAGGTAGGATTGTCCTGGAAGCCTTTCTGAGGAAATGATATTTGAAACTTGAATGATGAGAAGAATCCAGTCTTGGGAAAGTTTAGGGAAAGAACCTCCTGTGCAGAGGCATTCACAAAGGTTAAGGGCTTATGAAAGGAAAATATCTGGTGTGTTTGAGGATCAGGAAGACATCTCTGTGGTTAAATTGTGGCAGTGGGTAAAGGACTCTGTCTCTGTCTTTATCTATCTTCCTTAGACTGCCCTAGAGCCACAGTTTTGCAAGTTAAGGAACTCACTTTGTAATTCACAGTCACTTTTTGCCTTATTCTTTGTTATTTCCTTGGGGGAGGCAGAATCATAGGTATATAGATTGTTTATTATCAAAGTATAATTTTTAAAAATTCAAACCCACAGTTATTAGAAGAAAGCCAGTGATCCAGTTGAGAAATAGTTAAATTGGCATTTGAGCCATATTTAAAGAGATGGTGAAACCAGGATATTAGAGCTAAGACTTGTGGAGTTAAGACAGCCACGCATCAGTTTCATAGGTCTAATCATTTGGGCAATATTGACAAGTTTTCAGTAGTCGATGATGTTTGATTGGGTGATTGGGTAAAACAGCTCAACAGCTGGTGATTTCAGTGCATAAATGCTCCAGACTTGCTGGGTGACTGGATTCTGTAGCCTGGAAAAACCTTATCGTACCCTAAAATAATCAAATCAGTTTGTTTCACAGAAAATACTGCATCTCCTCTTGTGCTATATAGTCATTTTCCGATACTTTGGGAAAAATATTTTAATCCATTATTGTTTGGGGCTGGAAAATGCTTATCTAAGGAGAATTGCTTGTTATCTAAATAAAATGCCTTGAGTTAGTTTGACTCAAAATCACATCCTTTGCCACAATCAAGTGGAATTTGAGGAAATGGTTCTAAAAGAATTAAGGTCAGCTCAGGGAAGTTAATTAGAGTGTCTTGCCTTGAAAGACAAGTTAGTTTTCCAGGCAGTGGTGTTTGATAACAGTGCTTCAGATGAATGCTAAAGAGTTCTGTGTTCTGATAAGAATTATTAGAAGAGTCTAAAACACTATGAGCAGTAACCTATTACAGTTTCAGACAGCCAGAGGGAGAAGTCATTCCGAATTAATGAAAGAGTATGTCGTGGATTTTTTTAAGAAATACAGTTCCTTTCAAAAACATGTTTTAACTAAATGAAGATATGTGTGTGTGTGTGTGTGTGTGTTGTATACTTTCATCCTAACAAATGATTTTAGGGAGTATATAAGCCTGACTTATTACTGCCATTTCAGTTGATTAAAATATTTCTTCCAAGTTACTTAGCATGTTTATAATTGTTTTACTTTGTAAGAAGACAAATAGGCTCAGCAAAATTGGTCTGATATCTTAATTGGCTTCACATAGCTTTTTTTTTTTGGATTCTATAAAGGAACATATTAACCTAGATTCTGTTGCAAATTCTAAATTTGTGTTTGATTCTGAATTAATGAATTTTATTGAAGGTAGAAGTCTAAATGCAGTATCTCCACTAACAGAGTATAGGATTTCCAAAAGTTAATTGGTGAGGAGAATGAAGGTAAGAGATTATACTTTGTAACAAGGAGTGTTTTTTTCTACTTTGTCTTAGCACAAGATATTGTAAGGATTAAAAAAAATAATTTAGATCAGAATTAATATATTCACTTTTTCCTGGTGTTTCATATGTATAATTAGAATTAGACAAAATATTTAAAAAATTATTTAGCAATAAAATAGTATTTGGAGGTTCCATTTAATTTTTTCCTTTTTCTACAAGGATATAAATATTCCTTTAAGTGTCCCAAATCTCTTCCTTGGGAGTTGGCAGCAGCAACTGTTATAAAGGGAACATTTTGAAATACAGATTATAATCACATCTAGCGCCATATCCATCAGCGTTTCCATTTATACAGCACATTCAACTTCATTCATCTGACAACGATGAAATAATGCTACTTCAGTCATCTATGGGGTTTTATTGAACATCATCAAATGCTTAACAAATATTTAAAGCATTTCACATATTCTAACAACCAGGAATCACATATTAATAATTCTTGGTTTGGGAACTTTAATGAAAACTGAAAAATATACATGACATCCAACTCAAATAGGCTGATAACTTTACCAAGTGGCCTGATACTTTCTATAGAAAAAAAAAAAAAAATAGAAATAATTATTTTTCCTTTAAACCATTTGCCAGGGAAGGTGACTTACTTTTGTGGCTAAAGCTGTTAATAAGGCTTAGACTTCTGGTTTTCAATATATAACAAGAAGCTATTGGAAAGCAGGTAAAGCAAGCCACAGTTCTCACTGCAAATGGACAGGACACTAACATGTTCAGTTATTTGCAGTTTTAGCAGAGTTTTCATGGGTGAATATCACCCTCTGTTACCACATGTCCTGAAGTCATGTGATTTGGGATGCTAGCATCTTCACAGATCACTTTTTCTTATGGTTTAGTAATAGTGCGCAAACATAATTATCATTCACATTCTACATGTGATTGTTCTGTAAATAATGAAACTGTCACTTCTGTAGGTAAAGTTGTTGTGTTTCATTCTTTGCCTTTGTTCAGAACTGCATGAAATTGTCTTTCTGCAGGACAGCTTTTCATACTGTTTATACTTTATGGGTTCTCAAGGCAAGAATACTGAAGTGGTTTGTGTGTCCCTTCTGCAGTGGATGTTTTGTCAGAGTTCTCCCCCATGACCCATCCATCTTGGGTGGCCCTGCACAGCGTGGCTCACAGGGAAGCCTGGCATGCTGCAATCCATGGGGTCACAAGGAGTCGGACATGACTGAGAACTGAACAACTACGAAATAACTCTTCACTTACCTCGGCCTTGAAATGAGAAATTCCTTTAAAAAATATGTGTGTATGTGTGTGTATTAGAAAATTGATTCTAACCTCAAAGGATACTTAGCTTTGTGTCCTGGATCAAAAACCGTTACCAAGTTTTCAGTTTTATATACCTGTCAGAGGACTAACGAAGGCTTCTTTAGGAAGTTGACACAAGGCTTTGACACAATTAGATGTTCTGTTGTGTTGTTCTTGCTGTGAATAGACAACCCTTCCAGGTTCCAGGTGTTACTACTTAGCTGATGTTTTACTTTATAAGGAGGCAGTCGCTCATGAAAAACAGCTGTAATTATGCAGCGTTCAGGTATTTCATAATTAAACTAACAGCTGATTATAACATAGTACATGGCATGGGAATTTGCAACTAGGCTAAGCAGGAAACAGGCCGTAGCTTAATCCTTGTTCTCCTTTTGCCATTGTCTGGGACAAGTCCTTTATGCCTTGATATCCAACAGCGGGCAGTACCAGCCTTCTTCCCAGAGGAACGGGAGAGGCGGGTAGAGGATTCATGGACATGTGAGAACACCTAGACCAAAGGCAGGCAGTCCTATAAGCAAAACGCATCTCCTTTGACTTTCCCCCCAACTTTTGAAAACTAACCAGGTCTCCAGTGTGGTTTCAATTTATGTGATGTCAAATGCTGGGATCAGAGAAAACTGAGTGTTGGTATTAGTAGCCCCATGACTCAGAGATTTTAGTCCTTTAGAGGACCAATCTTGTCATCTAGAGCTTTGAAGAAAGGAGCCCAGCTATCCATTAGAAAGTGTGGATCTTGTTGGATCTGCACCAGGCACTGTGTAGGATACAAGAGCTGTAGAGTCATCTCCGGCTGGAACTCCATCTCCACGTGGAACTTGCAGTTTCCTTTCATACACGAAGAGGTTAAAGTTTTGCCCCTGAAGGTTGGTAACCAAGGAGCTGGAGATGAACTTCTGTGAGGCTGATCCACCGCCAGAGCCCTATCCCAACCTTCATGCTGCAGGAGAGCTGCTGAGCTAGAAATGTCTGGGTCTCTGCTCATTTCTCTGCTGCCCTCCCCTCCTGTTGTTTGGTGACTAAGAGCGTTTAATACTCTTCAGCCAATTCTGTAATTAGTGTACTATAAGTCAGACAGTGCTCCTTGTTATCTTGCTTTTCATTTTTGTCAAAGACCTCATGCTTTTGAGTGACCTCCTCCTTCAGTAACTCTTGGAACTCCAGCCTTGCTAGCTCATAAATGTCAGGAAGCCTCCCCGAATTCAGGTCTTGGAGGAATAATTGTTTACTTGATTTCCTAGCACCACTTCTAGATGGATCATCTGCCCTTCAGATGCCCTTCAGACCATCTGCCCTTCAGATGGCCTTTATTTGGCCTGGACAGTTGGCTTTGTTCCCACACATAATCGAAGAAATTCAAACAACTCTTTTCACTTGCTGCTTCTCTTAGAGTATTTTAATGAGAAAACATCAGAGCAGCTTGATCAAGAGAAGGAATCTTGGGTCAGGAAAATTTATAGACATACCTGGAGTCAGCTTTTGAAACAGATTCAAAGATTCTGAGTTATCAGGGTTAAGGAAGACTATTTCAGGTGGTAGGAAGTGGCCTTCAAAAATCTGAGAAGTGGGAGACTAATACCCCACTTACAACAATGGGCAGATCATCCAGACAGAAAATTAACAAGGAAACACAAGCCCTAAATGACACATTAGAGCAGACAGATTTATTGATATTTATAGGACATTTCACCTAAAGGCAGCAGAATAGTCTTTCTTCTCAAGTGTGCATGGAATATTCTCCAAGATAAATCATGTCTTGGGTTACAAATCAAGCCTTGGTAAATTTAAGACAATTGAAGTCATATCAAGCATCTTTCCTGACCACAATACTATGAGAATAGAAGTCAGTTACAGGAAAAAAAGATGTAAAAAAAACAAAAATACATGGAGGTTAAACAAGATGCTACTAAATAACCAAGAGATCAATGAAGAAATAAAAATCTGAAAAATTCAAACATTAAAGGCTTACTGCAACCAACTCTTTGTTTTCTCCTCTTAACACTGCCAAAGAGGTGGTATTATTCCATTTCGAGGTGAGGAAATACGTATATTAAGTATTATTCATTCAATGTTTATTGAGTACCTATGTTTCTAAGTGCTGGTAATGTAGCTCTGAATTGGACAGTTTATATTTTAGAGAAGGGAAGCGAGTAATTAGTACGTCAACAAGTGAAGTGAAGTGAAAGTCACTCAGTCGTGTCTGACTCTTTGTGACCCCATGGACCATACAGTCCATGGAATTCTCCAGGCCAGAATTCTGGAGTGGGTAGCCTTTCCCTTCTCCAGGGAATCTTCCCAACCCAGGGAGCAAACCCAGGTCTCCCACATTGCAGGCGAAATCTTTACCAGCTGAGCCACCAGGGAAGCCCAAGAATACTGGAGTGGGTAGCCCATCCTTTCTCCAGTGGATCTTCCTGACCCAGGAATCGAACTGGCATCTCCTGCATTGCAGGCAGATAGATTCTTTACCAGCTGAGCCATCAGGGAAACCCAAGTAAGCAGCATGACTTTCCTGGGGGATATGTCTTGAAGGAAGTAGGACTGCGCATCAGTTTTCCCCGTGAGTTGGGAGAGGAGGGTGGTGAAGAAGGCCTCCGCAGCAGAGACCACTGACCTGAGGCCTGAAAGCAGAGCAGGAGGCTGCCTTGTGGGCATTTAGGGAGAAGGGTCCAGCCAGGAGTCTTGTGAATGTGGGAACTCAGTATGTGTGTTCGCAGGATAGAAAGAAAGCCTAAGAGGCTGAAGTGTGAACAAGTGAGGGCAGGTGGTGAGAGACCTGAGCCAGGCAGAGGTCTTGAAAGTCAGGGGAAGGAGTTTGGATCTTATTCTGAGAGGCACAGGAAGCCTTGGGGATGTTTAAGGATATGAGTGATTTGATTGAGTTTATATATTTCCAGTGTTCCCTGAAGAGGTTTGTTCTAGGGGGTGTAGGCATAGAGGAAAGAGGGAGAGGGTGAATTGCTCACCTGGACCCAAACCCAGGTGCCCCTGCCTTCAGCCCCCTTCCTGGCGTGCTGTTTTACTTGCTCTTTCCCTGATAGCTCAGTTGGTGAAGATTCTGCTTGCAATGCAGGAGACCCTGGTTCAATTCCTGGGTCTGGCAGATCTGCTGGAGAAAGGACAGGCTACCCACTCCAATGTTCTTGGGCTTCCTTTGTGGCTCAACTGGTAAGGAATCTGCCTGCAATACGGGAGACTTGGGTTTGCTCCCTGGGTTGGGAAGATCCCCTGGAGAAGGGAAAGGCTACCCACTCCAGTAGCCAGGCCTGGAGAACTCCATGTTCTATACGGATGCTGGGTCACAGAGAGTCGGACAGGACTGAGCGACATTCACTTTCAGTTGGTGTTAAGAGACTGAAAAGAAAGAGAGTAGACAAGAATAAAGGGGAAAACCAGGGTGTAAACATGAAATCCAAAGTTTCTGTTATTTTCAGAAAATTCAACAGGGCTGTTAGTATCTGCTCCTGCGAATCTGGGGGTCAGCTTGCCCTTCAATGCTGGGTCTGTGTGTCCTTTGCCGTGTTGATCTTCAGCCCCTGTGAGCAGGTCGTAGAGAGGCGGCTCCTGTCTGCTCATTCCACCAAGAAGAGCAGAGCTTTGCCTCTGAGTCCTCAGGTGCAAAGGCTGGGATCTGCTGAAGCTCCATCGTTGCTGAATTTTCTCTTCCTTGCTCGCAACTGTCTAGCCACTCTTATGTTCAGCAACCCATGCTGTGTATAGAAAACAGCAAGCTTTGGACCGTCAAGGGGGCAAGTTGTTCATTAAACTCTTTACCCTGCCCTGCTAAATCAAGAACCCCAGGCAGCTTGCAGTAGGGGAGGTTGGCAGGGTGGAGAGAGAGACAGAGAGAGAATACTCCTTGAGAGTTTCTCGTTTTGCAGCCTCCTCTCCCCAGCTGGCCTCCTGCCATCCACCTCCAGCCCATCTGTGAAGCTGAATTCGGGCACAGGATGTCCATGCACACTCGCCCCACCCTCAGTCCCCTGCTCTGTAGTCATCGCTCCTGCATCTATCGGCTCCTGTCGGCTGTTTGCCAGTTTCCTTCAGCTCTGTATCATAGTCTTGATCAGGAAATCCTGGCCATCTCCTGTTGGGAAAAAGAGAGAGAGAGGAGGGCTGGAAAAGGAAAGCAGGAGTAGAGTAGCCCAGAGGACCATCAGTTAAGATGGTTCCAGAAATAGCTCAGCCAAGCTGACGGTGGCTCCGCTCACAGCCACCCGCCCGTATGGGATTTACGCTCTTTGCTGAGCTTCCCTGCTGAAATATATCCCACCAGCTGTTCCTGCAGATGGTGGGAGCTGGCGGTGGCAGCAGTGGGCTCTCCACACCTTTGGGGAAGGAGGAAGTAACAGGTTGGGGGCGTAAGACAGTCTCCTCCACAGAGAGATGGGGTTTGGTATAGCCTGTGAGAACGCCCCAGGTGTGAGGCATCTGTGTTCTTTTTAAACTGTGATCTGGTCAGTTGGCATCCACCCCTCAATCTTTTTTAATGAGACGGAGAGATGAGTTATGAAAAGCGGTTACACACCCACTGAATACCTGTTAATTCATTGTTCTTGCTACAGTTTACAGTGTAGATAAGACTTTATTCTCTATTGCATTTTCTCTTGGGAGATTCAGCTACACCAAGCTCTTAACCTTTTAACACCTGAGTCTCATCCAGAATCTTCCTTTATACCAAGACACCTGGGCACAGCTATGGGCTCTAACAATGTAGTAAAAATAGGGGCGACTTTTATAAAGGGCCATGCCCCTCGAATATGCCAAGTTTGTGGCATGTAGAAAATGTGTTGCTAGTGTGTCACCTTGATCTGGTCTGGCAATATGACCCCTTCTCAGAATGAAATGACCTTGCACGGACTTTCAGAATTTTGTAATCGTCTTCCTCCAGCCACTATACTTTGAATTCTAGTGTTTTTTATTTTATTTTTTCGAGCCTGAGTTCTCCCCTGAGAACTGTGCCAGTAACCCTATAATTTGCCATACTTGCAGATTTGCTCTGACACACAGCTCGCCCAAACCAGCTTTGAAGATCTTTTGTAAAATTTGTTTAGTTCATCGAAAATCTGTAAGTATTAGAAATCGTATGCACTGGAAGAAGTGAAGATGTTTGAATTTTCCAGACCACAGAGTCTCAGGAAACAGGCAAGACATAAAATAAAAGGAAAAAAGGAAAGAGTATGTTATTTATTCTATTATCTGTCATGATGTGGTGGGGATGGGGGCAGAAAACAGCCTGCTGCTTACAAATTCCAGTTTCTGCTGCTGGCCTGAAGATAAACATTGTTATTCAGAAAGGCCTTTGCCCACTTTTTGGGAGGCTATTCAGTGAGGTTTAAGATATGAAGAGCAATTTTCTTGCCTACGTGAGGGTCTGGTTAAAATATGTGTCTCCTCTGCTTTAGGCTCTGAACATCTGATTCACTAGGTCAAGCTGGGACCAGAATCTACATTTTAATAAGCGTGCTCAGTAATTCTGATGTAGATTGCCTGGTGACCCCCACTAGGAGAATTCTAGCCTGAATTTCCATAGAAGGTTTTTCACAGGTGAGGGTTATAATTTGCAGCCCTTGAGAAGAGAGAACGTTGAAGGGAAAATAAGTTAAAATCATCTGTGTTTTCTGTGACAGTTTAAAGGGCTCCAGTATGTTTATTTCATGACATGTATTTTGCTTTAATTTGTTGCAAAAATCACTGCCTTTTTATGTATAGTCCATGTTAAGGTATGAATGGGGCAATTTCCGCTAGTGGAAAGGCTTTCAGCGTTGGCAGCAAGGAGATAGAGGGACTTCCCTGGCTAAGACTCCGTGCTCTCAATGCACCAGACTCAGATCTCTCGTGCTGTAGCTGGAGATCCCACGTGCCCTAAGACTTGCAGAAGCCAAATAAATATTTTTTAAAAAGCTGGGAGAATATAGGTTATGATGGAGGAGGTTTGGGACTGAAGTCCTCCTTGCAACCCAGGGCAGGGGCCACCTCGGTTTCCTTTGTGCAGCTGAAAGTTGTATTGAACCTTAGAGTGCCCCGGAGACCTGCTGCTCCCCCCCAGGGTGTTGGGATTCTGTGAAGTCCATGCTCAAGCTCACCTAACCGATATCTCCACCTTCTGTCCAACCCCATCGGCACCTAGGGAACTTTGCTTGGAGTTGGTTGGAGAAGAGGTGTGAGGGGCTATGCCTTGAGTGCAAAGGCAAACGGGGTGCACCCCGTGGACTCCCATTTAGGATGCCTGATTGGCAAGTTTGTTCAGAATCATAGCCTTTATATCCTTATTTCTAAGGTCTCCCTTTATTTCAATCCAGAAGCAAATTTGGGGTTAGGAATAGCGGCCAAGTTCTGATTAAAATGAAAAGGAACCTCATGTTGAAGGCCCTCTTTGTTGGTTTTAAAATTTTTATTGATTTGGGGATTTACTGTGAGCTACAGATGGACAGGGAGGCCTGGCGTGCTGCGATTCATGGGGTCGCAAAGAGTCGGACACGACTGAGCGACTGAACTGAACTGAACTGCACAGCTGTGAGTAACTTGGGCCTTTTGAGTGCTCCTGGCAGTTGTCAAGCTCATTTATGGAAGGAAATCTGAAAATGCTGTGCCCCACTCCTTTGTTTCTTTATTTTGGTGATTTTTTTTCCCCCTCTTTGAGATTCTTGTTAAGTCGACCTGGGAGTATTCTCATATGGTGGTGCCCTTCTCTGATTCCCTTAGAAAGAGTGAGCATCCTTGGATAAGTTCCTACTGGGAATTTTGGCCCCTGGCTCCCGTCCTGATACCTCTAGGGCTGGAGAGGGAAGTCATCCTGTCAGTTTCTCTTGTCTCTCTCTCGAGCTTTTCTCTCCCACGAGTTCGTGCTTCACTTAATCTTGAACTGGATTCCATTCGTTATCTGAGTCTGTGTCTTCAGTGAAGACCCACTTAGGCATGCTGTTGTGTCCCACGATGCTCTTCCAGAAAACAGATATTGGCACAGATGTAAAATCTTATTTGTTTTCAAACTTTAGACTCAGGTTAGGCAGCATTTTCAAGTAGATTTCTTGCAATTTAAGGCAGAATATCTGTATTAGAGTTCAAGGAAGCCTCAGTGGAGTTTTTGTTGAGCTGTACTAGGTATACAATAATGTTAGGTCTTGACGAGACTTAGTGATATAAATTAGACATTTTATATTTGGGATCAGATACATAGTGATTACTAAGGAGAATAAAATAGGACATGCACAGCTCTTTTCTTTTTTCCCATAAACCTTTATTATCTAGGATTAGAACAGAGGTTTTATAACCAAGAATGAAGTCTTTAAATTTCTATTCCTCTAGAAAACTTTGTTCCATTAAAAAAGTCATTAAACTATCTCTATATTAGATGTTCTTTGTAAAGTCTATCTTAAACCATGCAATGCTTGTAGATCATTATAAGATTAATTAAAAGAATTTTTATAGGCTCACAGCCTTATTTAAAAATATTGCTTCATTCTTGTAACAGGAATTCTTATAGACCTCTTTATTGTCTAGGAGAATGTTGGATGTATTGATATTCCTGATAACTATATTTATAATATGAAATTGGATTCATACATATTAAATTATTTATTAAATACCTATTAAACTATAGTGTTAATATTTCCTCTGCCGCTATTGTTTATGCAGTGCTTGCTGTCGACTAGAACTCTGGCCGGTGCTGTTGCGTCCATTATTTTACTTAAAATAACGGTGAGAGGCCACTACCATTCTTTCCACTTTAAAGATGAGGAATTTGAGACACATCGAGGTTGACTCGGCCAACAACACTCACTTGGTAAACGGCAGAAAATGAACTTAAATCTAGGATCTGCCTCCTTCCAAAGCTCACATTCTCAAACTTGTGACTCCAGTTCATTTAGTGATAAGTCTTTAATTTGCAAGTTTATCTCTGTTCATTTTTGAGCACATTTTGAGCCCAAGACAGGTTGACCACCCTTGTCCCTCTGGCCACTGGTTTGCCCGGATGAAGCAAGACATACAGCATGGCTTATGACGTTGGAGGTTCTGCAGAATGAAGAGGGACTCGTACATCCACGTGCATAGATGCTCCTCAGCCAGCTCCTGCTCCTCTAGAGGCAAAGATAGTCTTTAAGTACGCTTATGCGTCAGTGCTCCCATAAGGAAAACTTGTATAAAGGCTGATTGTTTTTATGTTTCCTTTATAGAACATGAACACATTTGAGTTTTTGTTTCTTTTTCTGGAACATTAATGCAAGGCTTGGGAATATCAGCTTTACAGATGTCTTTCTCTTAGAATAGGTTGAAAACAGAGGCAATGTGCCTACCTGCATCCCTTCATCAGCAACACATGTTTTAAAACTACATCAGTTCAGTTCAGTTCAGTCGCTCAGTCATGTCCAACTCTTTGAGACCCCATGAACCGCAGCACACAAGGCCTCCCTGTCCATCACCAACTCCTGGAGTTCACTCAAACCCACGTACATGGAGTTGGTGATGCCATCCAGCCATCTCATCCTCTGTGGTCCCCTTCTCCTCCCACCCTCAATCTTTCCCAGCATCAGAGTCTTTTCCAGTGAGTCAACTCTCCTCATCAGGTGGCCAAAGTGTTGGAGTTTCAGCTTCAACATCAGTCTCTCCAATGAACACCCAGGACTGATCTCCTTTAGGATGGACTGGTTGGATCTCCTTGCAGTCCAAGGGACTCTCAAGAGTCTTCTCCAACACCACAGTTCAAAAGTGTCAATTCTTCGGCGCTCAGCTTTCTTCACAGTCCAACTCTCACATCCATACGTGACTACTGGAAAAACCATAGCCTTGACTAGATAGACTTTTGTTGGCAAAGTAATGTCTCTGCTTTTTAATATGCTGTCTAGGTTTGTCTTAGCTTTCCTTCCAAGGAGCAAGTGTCTTTTAATTTCATGGCTGCAATCACCAAGTGCAGTGATTTTGGAGCCCAGAAAAATAAAGTCAACCACTGTTTCTCAATCTATTTGCCATAAAGGGATGGGACAGGATGCCATAATCTTAGTTTTCTGAATGTTGAGTTTTAAGCCAACATTTTTACTCTCCTCTTTCACTTTCATCAAGAGGCTCTTTGGTTCTTCTTCACTTTCTGCCATAAGGGTGGTGTCACTGCACATCTGAGGTTATTGATATTTCTCCCAGCAATCTTGATTCCAGCTTGTGCTTCTTCCAGCCCAGCATTTCTCATGATGTATTCTGCATAGAAGTTAAATAAGCAGGGTGACAATATACAGCCTTGATGTACTCCTTTTCTTATTTGGAACCAGTCTGTTGTTCCATGTCCAGTTCTAATTGTTGCTTCCTGACCTGCATACAGGTTTCTCAAGAGGCAGGTCAGGTGGTTGGTATTCCCATCTCTCTCAGAATTTTCCACAGTTTCTTGCGATCCACACAGTCAAAGGCTTTGGCATAGTCAATAAAGTAGAAGTAGATGTTTTTCTGGAACTCTCTCGCTTTTTCCATGATCCAGCAGATGTTGGCAATTTGATCTCTGGTTCCTCTGCCTTTTTGGAAACCAGCTTGAACATCTGGAAGTTCACGGTTCACGTATTGCTGAAGCCTGGCTTGGAGAATTTTGAACATTACTTTACTAGCGTGTGAGATGAGTGCAATTGTGTGGTAGTTTGAGCATTCTTTGGCATTGTCTTTCTTTGGAATTGGAATGAAAACTGACCTTTTCCAGTCCTGTGGCCACTGCTGAGTTTTCCAGATTTGCTGGCATATTGAGTGCAGCACTTTCACAGCATCATCTTTCAGGATTTGAAACAGCTCAACTGGAATTCCATCACCTCTGCTAGCTTTGTTCGTAGTGATGCTTTCTAAGGCCCACTTGACCTCACTTTCCAAGATGTCTGGCACTAGATTAGTGATCACATCATCATGATTATCTGGGTCGTGAAGATCTTTTTTGTACTCTAGTACAGCTCTAGTCCCTTAAATCTATTTCTCACTTCCACTGTATAATCATAAGGGATTTGATTTAGGTCATACCTGAATGGTCTAGTGGTTTTCCCCATTTTCTTCAATTTAAGTCTGAATTTGGCAATAAGGAGTTCATGATCTGAGCCACAGTCAGTTCCTGGTCTTGTTTTTGCTGACTGTATAGAGCTCCTCCATATTTGGCTGCAAAAGTATAATCAGTCTGATTTTGGTGTTGACCATTTGGTGATGTCCATGTGTAGAGTCTTCTCTTGTGTTGTTGGAAGAGGGTATTTACTATGACCAGTGCGTTCTCTTGGCAGAACTCTGTTAGCCTTTACCCTGCTTCATTGTGTTCTCCAAGGCCAACTTTGTCTGTTACCCCAGATGTTTCTTGACTTCCTACTTTTGCGTTCCAGTCCCCTATAATAAAAAGGACATCTTTTTTGGGTGTTAGTTCTAGAAGGTCTTGTAGGACTTCATAGAACTGTTCAACTTCAGCTTCTTCAGCGTTACTGGTTGGGGCATAGACTTGGATTACCGTGATATTGAATGGTTTGCCTTGGAAACGAAGAGATCATTCTGTCATTTTTGAGATTGCATCCAAGTACTGCATTTCAGACTCTTTTGTTGACTATGATAGCTACTCCATTTCTTCTAAGGGAATCCTCTCCCACAGTAGTAGATATAATGGTCATCTGAGTTAAATTCACCCCTTCCAGTCCATCTTAGTTCGTTGATTCCTAGAATGTCAGCGTTCACTCTTGCCATCTCCTGTTTGACCACTTCCAATTTGCCTTGATTCGTGGACCTAACATTCCAGGTTCCTATGCAATATTGCCTTTTACAACATTGAATCTTGCTTCTATAACCAGTCCCAACCACAACTGGGTGTTGTTTTTGCTTTGGCTCCATCCCTTCATTCTTTCTGAAGTTATTTCTCCACTGATCTCTCTTAGCATATTGGGCACCTACAACCTGGGGAGTTTATCTTTCAGTGTCCTATCTTTTTGCCTTTTCATACTGTTCATGGGGTTCTCTAGGCAAGATTACTGAAGTGGTTTGCCATTCCCTTCTCCAGTGGACCACATTCTGTCAGACCTCTCCACCATGACCCATCCGTCTTGGGTGGCCCCACAGGGCATGGCTCAGTTTCATTGAGTTAGACAAGGCTGTGGTCCATGTGATCAGATTGGCTGGTTGTCTGTGATTGTGGTTTCCATCTGTCTGCCCTTGATGCCTCTCTCAGTGCCTACTGTCTTACTTGGGTTTCTCTTACCTTGGTTGTGGGGTCTCTCTTCACAGCTGCTCCAGCAAAGTGCAGCCGGTGCTCCTTACCTTGGACGTGGGGTAGCTCCTCTCAGCCACACTCATGTGCCGTCACAGCTGCCGTGCTCATGCATCGTCGCAGCTTTCTTCTAAGAGAGTCACTGAGTCGTAAAAAAGTCAGTGGAGACAGACGTTAAGGGATTATCGTGAATACAGCTTTATGAGCATCACTGTCATTGCCATTGTCAAAGAGGCATTTATTAAATGGCAGATGCTGTTTAGTATTGCTGCTGTAAAGAGAGTTACAAAGTCATAGCCTCTGTCCTGAGAAAATCTCAAGCTATGAGACAGCCTTGATTTATAAACATTTGAAAAGATCCATGAAGGTACCAGGAACCAAGCAAGAGATTGTGAAACATTGGATCAGTATATAAATGGACTTCAGGTATCTATATTACCTATAAATTGAAGGTCACACAATTCTCGGTTGCTATTCTATTAGTCAGGATAAGGGAGTTTGTACTGTGGAAACAAACTCCGTGCCTAGTAGCTTAATGTGTGGAGCTTGCTTCTCACTTCACACTTTATGTCCATCACAGAATACCAGGGGCCTCTGCCTTGTGTTATCACCATTCAGGAAACTAGGCTCATGGGTCCTTAACCATCTACAGTGTTGCGGATTCCCCTGAATAAAGAAAGAAATAAGGGATAACATGACTGGCCTTGAAATGTTTCCGTCCCGAAGTGAGACCTTATTTCCACGTACATTCCACTAGCTCAGGCAAGTATGTGCTGATGAGTAACTCCATGGGAGCAAGAAACTGCAGTCCTCCTTTAGGAGGAAAACCAGCATGTTGATGAAACAATGAGAAGCGTCTGGTCAAATCTAATAATTATTCTAGCCACAGTAATTGATCGGTCAACCAATGAAGTGATAATAACACAACCGCTTATCCATAATGGAACACTTACTCTGTACCAACGTCTTGTTAAACAGTTCACATAGATGGTTCCATTTAATTCTTTACCAGCCTCTGAGGCGGGTTTTATTATTATCTCTGCTTTCTACATGATAAAATTAAAACTGGGAGTCTTTAAGTAACTTGCCTAAGGTTACACAACTAGTCTTTAGCAGAGCTACGTTTCAAACCCAGTTCCTCCTAATTTAAGAGTCTGAGCACTTCTCCAAGATTCCTATCAGGTAATTGAAGTCTATTGACTTAGGTTACATAGTGCTTGAAAGAACAGAGTCCAATGATTTCTGACCTGGTCACTTAGAATCGCTTAAATGTGTCTCTGCTTTGCTCTGGCTTTGTTGGTCTTTAGGACCAAGTGGATTATTTTTCTTTTTTTAAACTATTCTCAGCTATTTTCTGCTTAGTTTTCTGTTTTTATGGTTGGCAAGATCATTTTTCCTTTCCATGAGTTCTTCAAGCTCCTTGAGAATTGCCTTCACAGGCACTTTCACATTTTTCTAGCTCTTAGGATTATTCAGGCTTCAAACATCCTGTGATCATACTCATTAAGACAGTGTTAGGGAAGCCTTGTCATTGAAAAATTCTTAGAAAACTTAGTCACTTTTTTCAAATTCACTTTATAAGCATGTTGCCCAAAATCACTTTTGGCAATTCTCTCTTAGTTTTCTCCTGTTTGTGAATTATCTCTCCCTTTTGTTTTAGAACATTCTGTTAGTTCATTATTTTCTTTTCCATTATAACTCCATTGTCTAGCGAACTGCCTGCCACATATATCTCAAAAGTGAAAGAATAAATTCATGAACTGGTGGATTTCGTGTTAAGAGTTCAGGTACTTCTTCAACTGCTCTGACCTGTCTCTTTCACCAATGTGTTGACAGTAGCCACTCTGCCTTTTAGTTACCTCATGGTTTCCTGCCTGTGTGATTTTAATAAATTTTTTGTAAACTGTTTTCTCAGCTATAGGATGTGGATAACAGTATGCCCTACCTCAGACTTACCATATGAGTATTAATTTTATGCTGCAAAATTCTTGAATACTGCCTGACACAGAGAAAGTACAATAATGATGTCTTTAATCTTTCTTGGGAGTCAAAATTTTCCTTCGGATTTCACTTTTAAAGTTCTTTCTTATACTGCCTTATACCTAAATTTTCATGTTCTCTCTATATGAATTTATCCCAGAGAGCTAAGTTCTATTATCATCATAGAGTTATTTATTCCCTTTAATCTAATCTTTTATAATCTGTTCAGGTTATTTCCCCAGAGAGTGATATTTTTGTAAGACATTCATTCTTTTTGGCTTAAATATTTGTTATTGAGACACAATGGGGCTTGATTATTTTGGCTCTATGCATAGCAACATTTTCATTCATTGATCAATTCCTTTATTCATTCATCAAATATTTATTGAGAAACTGTAAGATAATTATAGAGACTTTTAAAGCTAGACAGAATGTTAAAATCTTTTAGACCAAATCTATCCTCATTTCTACACATTTAATACTAAGCATGTAAAAGAATCAGTGGTTGAATGGGCTTCTTCAGTATCAAAGTTGACTCACTGAGGACAGCAAGTGAGGGGACGTTTCATTTTCTGCTACCTCTTCTTGAGCCTCAGGAGAGACACACCCATGAAATCATGAACTTGTGCTCTTGTGTTTTCTTTGTACTAATTGAAGCGGTTTGACTCAAATATGAAGAATGTTGATTCATATATCGTCTAAAGAACCTCAGTTTCCAATCTGTTATGGCTGATCCCTAGTCTGGTGCTGACCTAGGGAGAGCCTAGAGTACCGTGTTCTTAGCTCTTCATTCTGGCAGTCTCACATCAGGGAACTTACATGGGATTGCGGAAAGGATACCAGAAGAATGCATACATCCGTTTCCTGTGGTTGTCCTGCAACTTGCCACCAACTGGTTGGCTTACAAATATATGCATACATATATATACATATATGCATGTGTATATGAGTGTGTGTGTGTGTGTGTGTGTGTGTGTATAGAGAGAGAGAGCGCGAGCTCACAGTTCTGGGGACCAGGAATCTCAAGTCAGGTGCTTCCTGGAGGCCATGGTCCCTGCAGAGACTCTCAGTGGGCCCCCACTCTTGTCTCTCCCAGCCTCTGTGGCTGCCGGCTGTCAGCAGCCCTGGGTTTGTGGCTGTGTCCCTCCACTCTCTGCTTCCATCTTGGCATGGTCTTTTCTGCTCCTCTTTGCATCTTAGTTATGATGGTACTTGTGATTACCTTTAGAGCCTGCCTGACCAATCCAGGACAAGCTCCTCCACTCAGTCACGTCTTCTGCCATATGCAGTAATATTCACTCTTTTGCCATATAAGGAAGGTAATGATCACAGGTTGCAGGGATTAGAATGTGGCATGTCCTTTTGGAGGGGCTGTCTGTCATTCAGTCCCCCATACCTAGGCTCAACAACTTGTGCTTAGCTTATCTATAGTTAGGCGAGTTACCACATCCGTCTGAAATTCTGGTTTCACTTCTGTAAAATGAGACTAGCAATGCCCAGTTTACAGAGTTTTAATGAGAAATAAAAGACAGAGTGTAGATGATGTTTGTAACTCAATTCTCTGTACAATTTGTTGCCTTAGTCCCAGGTGCTTAGATGGTAGAACAGATTCTAAACTGTTGTACTTTAAAGAAAAAGATAAGACTGACCTATATTGGTTAAGGATTTGTTAAAGTTTTATGATTTGGTTGAGAAAATGTTATTGAGCAACCAAATAAAATGGTTTTATACTTAGTTCACCATTATGCATAAAACACCCACAAAAGGGTTTTATATTCAGATAACCATAATAATAATAATAATTATTATTTAATAATAATTTCTTTCTGTCTGTTTTCTGCAGCTTCCTATCTACTAGAATGTTATGTAATGTGTTATGATGTGATGTCAAACTCTTTAAATAATAATGAGTGATAGTTGGAGTAACAAACCAGTGGTGTCTTGGCATCACGAGCCTGAAAAAAATTTAAAAAAATCTTTTCAAACAATCTTCTTTGGCTGAGCATAGGGGCAGTATAGAATTTGTCATCTACATTTTACAGAATTTTTATTTGGCTTATCGATTCATATTCTAGGCTCTTTCTCAAGCTATAATTTCTACTTCTAGAAGTAAAACCACTCATCAAAACATGACTAAAATATAATATCTGAGTTTTGTAGTAATATCTGATGCTGATTTTGTTGAGTTGCTTGTGATTTGAAATAGCTCTGTCCCTCTGAACTGGGAGACAACTGAAGAAGTTGCACCAGCTTCCATAGATAGGAAGAGTATAATTGAAATCAGAACATGCTTCAGAATTTGACCTCTTAATATGTTCCTCTGTAAATTCTATTTTTAGTAACTTTAGTTCCTGCCATTCCACTTTCTCTGCATCTTCTGATCTCATCCTCTCTTTACCCTACTCATATACCTTGCTCCTCCTGGCTAACACGCTTCCTTCTTGCCAGTGGAAAGAATGTTGACTTTGAATATGCATAATATCCCATTTAGTGAACTATAGTCAAGTTGATGTGTGTGTGTGACCACTGGAATAGGCAGGAGGCAAAATAACGGGCCAGATGCTTTCTAGCTCTAAAATCCCACAAACTTACAGTCTTCTGAATTTAGCTCCTAAATGAAAATCTCATACTCTGTAGCTAAATTCTTTCATTATCTTGTTCATCTTCTTCCAATCTAGAGCGGAAAAAAAGGTTATTTCATATCTTTGTTTTCTGGATTACTTTGGGTTGTTAGAAAAAATAAAAGCAGTGACGATACCAGGTTTACATTTTCCAGGAGAGCATGAGAGTGTTACGTATGTGCGTTTGTGCATGTGTGTAAGTAACTGAGATTTTTGCTTTTACTCAACTGACTCTTTGGAGATCTTCAGAGTTTCCAGGTAAGTTTGTTTCTTTAAGACATGACTGCTTTTCTTCATACAACCATTTCATATCTTCCAAGAAATGACTCCGAAAACATCTGCTTCAGTGCTCATAAACGTCTTATCCATGTGTTGTTTCCACTTTTTTACAACCCCTATTCCCAATCACATCTAAAATGGCAAAAAAAAATAAAATAAAATAAAGCTGATATCACTTAGACTCCAGTTGTGTTCTCTCGATGCGTGTTTTCCATGTTTGAAATGGCTGAAGAATTATCTTGCTTCCGCCCACAGTAATTGAGAATGAGAGGGATTGGATAAGGGTCGTTTCCTCCATCTCCTGGGATTTCCGAAGCTCTGTTTTCTTTTATACCTGATCGGGTCTGCCAGTTGCAAAGCTGCGCCATGTAGTGGAGATGTGCATGTGGTTAATTATGACAGTTAGCATCGGTTCTGTACAATCTTTGCTGCTCTGATGGGGTTTAAAGGCTATTATGGATGTCAAGAGGACAAAATAATGTTTCTGTGTTTTCTGCTTACAGCAGCTTTTATGACTGAGTTTTGCTCATAAACAGGTGGTTTAAAGATGCAATCCTTCCATGAGTTCATTCGTCTTATCTGTCTCCTACCCTGGGTTCCCTGATGTGTTCTTAAGCACAAGTGTTAAGATTCTCAACAGTTCTGAGGGAATCTCAGGTGCTGGACAGAATTCCTTCAAACTGTTACAGTGAAATCACTTATGGTCAGTGGAAGGAGAGAAAATGCCATCAGTTAATTTTCAGAAACTCCTTTGCTACCCTTAGACCTCTGCGGTCTGCCTTCCTGCTCCCCACCTCCCCACCCCACCCCACCCCCCAGCTTCACCATCTCTCCACTGGTTTTTTTGTCCTTCCTTAATCCCCACTCCTTCAGCTTTGCCCCAGTGAAATCTGTGTCCAGCTTCTTCTCCCCATTTTGGTCTCAAGGTCATAGCATGTTGTGAAGACTATTGCATGTGGAAATGGATTTATGTGCTGTTGACAGTTACTTTATTTCTGATGCTGTGAGTTGAATCCACACAGCATACAGGTTGTCGCCTCATCCTTGCTGAGGGCAGCTGGAAAAGAGGTAAGACAACCTTTTTTCGCAGCACACCTTCCTTCTCTGCAGCTCTCCCCTCTGCCTGAGAGGTAGGTATGAAGAAGTTCCTGGCAAATGAAACTCTGTGAGCCTTTCCCACCTGCCTTGAGTGTATCTTCTTAAAAAACACATTTCCAGTTAATGACCATCTGGTCAAGCTGACAGCCTCAAGTCCTTCTAATTCTTAACTGTCTGAAAAGGACGTGCCCAACCTGCCATGGCTTATGACTGAATTATAAACCATGAAGCATAATAAAGTCATTCACTTTCAACATGTCAGGTCTGACTTGAATTGCATCTTGCCTAGAGTTTGATGGCCTTTCCCCAGCACTTGAGAGCAGGCCTGTGTACTGTTCAAAAAGCACTTTGTCATTTCTCAGAAAACCATTAGCTTTGTGTGGCTGTGGGACGTGAGCGTCAGCGGGCCTGGGAGAAGCGGGTTGTGTAGTGAACTGAAGAGCTTGGAGGAGCAGGTGTGCCACTTCCACCAGGGAAAAGCAACGCTGTCTCTTCCCAGGAAAAGAGGAGAGAGAGTCTACACTTGGGTACTGCACATCTAGCCCAAAAATAACAATTCGCTTTGCTGTGGGGGAATGCTGGATGAAAGTGTGTGCTTTACAATTCTGATTACCCTCCCTGCTTTGCTTCCCACTATCAAAAATAATCATAGTCTATAAATGTCAGTAGAGTGTGGTTAGAGTGAAGCTCCACTTTTGGAGAACCAGGTGTCAACTCTGGAGGAGTTCTATGAATAGGTACACTTATACACACTTTTTCAGAGAAAGAAAGGCCACTTGCCACCCCACTTGTAAAATTGTCAGAGGATTTAGAAAAGAACTATGGTAGGCTGTCTTCACGTGGGAAAGGAAATCTGGTTCTCAAGATATTTGGGGCATTGCAGTGAATAATGGATATTAATAGAATTCCTCCCCCAGCCTTTCTGGCTAAGAAACTGATCTGCCTAGAAGTTGAGGAGAGGCGTCTACAGGCTTGGCCATGCTCAGCCCTGCTGCCGAGGAAGATGTCACACTCAGTGTGGAGGGTGAAGGGTGGGCTTTGGGGTGCCTGGCAGGTGTCCCATCCCCCCTCTTCCCATCCTTTCTTGTCCCCAGATTCCCATCTATTGAGTGGGATGGTGTTAGGGATCCTCTCCTTTCCAGAGACTAGAATAATGTTGGGGTCCTTGTACTGTGGAATGGATGGTGGGGTGACACAGTGTCACCAAGGTGTTTTTGTAAAAGTAGTTTTTCAGAGATCCGAAGGCTCTGGATCAGGGGCTGGAGAGCCTTGAAAAGAAAGGAAAGTGAGCCCTCTGGTGGTCAGCGTTCAGAAATGCATCTGCTAAGCCACAGATACCTTACGGGGCCCTGTTATCAAGTAGAGAAGATGTCAACATTAGTTGAGTGAGTTTCAGAATTATTTATTTATTTCAGGGTAGAAATGAGGTTATTGATGAATCTGTCAAACAAAGCATTTTCAAAAAAAAATATGAGTCCATAAGGTCTTAGGGGTCACATTCTGACATTGTTCAACATGTTTATTAAACTCCTACTGTGGGGCCAGTGGGCACTAGTGAAAACTAAACGATCGCTTATGTTGTATGTGAGATTACAAACCGAGGACACAGATATTAAGGATAATTACTTAGCAAGAGTGAGTAAGCCATTTGTTTCTGTTGGCAGAAGAATGGTTGAATTGCGTAGCTGGGAGGAGTCCTTGCAGGTGGTAAAATTAAGCCAAGCCTTGAAGGATGGGAAAAATTAGAATAAACAAGGGGAATGGAGGTGAGCATTCTCATTACAGAGGCTGAGGGAGCTGGAGGGGGTTTGTTTTTGAAGTCAGTAAAGTGGAGAGTTAGCAGTAAATAATGATACATAGAGAAGACTTGGCGAATAAGAAATGAGTTATGTACATATTTAAAGTGGCTTAATAAACTGAATATTCATTGGAAGGACTGATGCTGAAGCTGAAGCTCCAATACTTTGGCCACCTACTGTGAAGAACCGACTCATTGGAAAATACCTTGATACTGGGAAAGATTGAAGGTGGGAGGAGAAGGGGATGACAGAGGATGAGATGGTTGGATGGCATCACCGATTCAATGGACATGAGTTTGAGCAAGCTCTGGGAGATGGTGATGGACAGGGAGGCCTGGCATGCTGAGACCATGGAGTCTCAAGGAGTCGGACACAACTGAGCAACTGAACTGATTAAATTGAGTCAGGGGCACATTTTCAGTACTCATTATGAAGATAGAGACAATGTAACCTCAGGACTTGAGGGATGGGTCTAGGTTCAGTTCCTAAGTCTGACACTTATGTGAGTCCTTAGGTGAGTTACTTGTCTGTCCCCATTTCCCCCATCTGTTAAACTGGGATGGAAATAGAATATATATTTTAGACTCAGAGATACACAAACACTGGAAGGTCTGAGATGTAGAAGTTGAGAACTAGGAAAGTCTGAGTTGTCCCAGAGTGGTCTGCCTCCCTCTGGTGGTTAAGTTTCCAGATACTGGTTGGGCACAAGGAGAAGCGGTAGGACCCATTGGCAGAGTCACTGTGGAGATTTACAAGTGAGACGGCTAACGGGACCCGGGGCACTCAAGGTCCCTCCAACCTAGAGATCTGATGATTCTAGAAAGCCCCCGAGGACCCACAGAAAACCTAACTCAGAGGTGTGGATAGTAAAGACACAGGTTTACATATTATGTTTAAAAAACTGTGCTTAAATTTGGTTCACGATGTTCTGTTCTATGTAAAAAATACCACCGGTTTAATTAATGCAGCCTATAATTGAAGCAACTATCTCAAGCTGTTCCTCTCCAGCTCGTCAAATGGAATGGGGGGCTGGGGGATGGGGGGCAGAGAGGCAGAGGGTCTGGGGCCCGTATGTCAGCTCTGCAAGTGGCTGTAAGGAAACTGAACAAAGATCCCATCCCGCGTGTGAAAGGGGGTGGAGACTTTGGAGGCGAATCAGAAGTCACCACCTTCTAATTATCTGAGACGTGAGGGGTGGGGAAGAAATGTTGACAGCAAAGACTGAGGGAGAACAGGCACAATGATGCCTTGTACCCTAGCTTGGCACTTTTTAATGTACCGCATGTGGAGATGGGAGGCAGAACGTGGAGTTCCGAAAGGTTTAAAAGGCGAAATGCAATCAGTTCCCTTTAATTAACTCACACAACCGTGGCAGGTTATGTTAACATGCCTGGAGCTGAGACAGAGGTGGCAGGCCACTGCTGAGACCCTGCAGAGAGAAGGCACCTGGGATGTTGGAGCAGGCAGAGCCCAGAAACCTCACGGAATAGTGGTATAGATAAGAGAACCAGCCTGGCACAATTAGGAGCTTCCCCACGGTTAGATGATTTCTCAGAGACAGAGCTAAGGTAAACACTGAGTCTACCTGTTCAGTATTCTCTTCAGGATAGGGTGTGTGATGGGGTTAATAGTGACTTCATGTTAGGCCCCAGCTGGTCAAATTAACCATAGTGTATTTGCATACAGGGTAACATTTGATGCCTTCTTTTAACAAAAGCTTAACAGAAGAATGGTAAAAAGTAAGAAAACTATCTGTATTTTGGTCAAGCTTTGCTTTTAATAGTGCCTTAGAATTATATGATTATTAATATCAGTGAGTGCAGGTATTTTAATTAAAATGTTATCATCATTATGATTATTTTGTAAATAAGGTGATGGGAACTTTGGGTTACAGCCCTGTAGGAGGCTGAGTAGGAAAGCCTTGAGCATTACAGACAGAGCAGGTACTCTGTAATTTAGATCTTGTGACTGAAATACCACCACCGCTGTGTCGAGTCTGCTAAAATTGCAGCTTCAGATTTTTCAGGGGTGAATAAAGCTTTTATAAAAAAAAAAAAGGAGGCTACACATTAAAGTTATAAAGTCACATAAAATGTTATACACAAGAATGAGAAAATAAACTAGCATTTTTCTCTTGTTTTACATATTTCAAGGACACAAGTTTCATGAACAGTTTCTAAAAGAATTATTAAGTGGTTGTATGTTTTAATGTTTTACAATTTGGGCATTCTTCAAGGTTTTGTATTTAGTCTCTTTTTGAGCTGATACATATAGAACTAGACAGATACTCTTAAAAAAAAAAAAAACTTTTGTTTTCCTGATGATTAGCAGAAAAAGGAAGTAGACAGTCCTTGGGAAACTGTTGGAGATGGGGACAGGGCAGTAGACATACCCCCTACTGAGATCATTATCAATTGAGATGAACATAGGGGTTTGATAGGTAAAGATTAAATGATTAGATGTGTTTTCCAGGACTTCCCTGGTGGTCTAGTAGTTTAAGACTCTGTGCTCCCACTGCAGAGGACAGACCTTGATTGCTGGTTGGGGAACCAAAAAAAAAAAAAAAAAAATATATATATATATATATATATATATATATATATGTTTTTATTCAGTAGTATACTAGTAAATGTTTGACATTTGTAGGGGAGGGTCTGATTTTTAGTGTTTATGGATTTCTGGGGTGAAGTTCTCTCCCCTTGGTCAGCTTCAGGCTACCAATATGATGTCACTGAGTTTGAAACTGGGCAGAGATTTACACATTTGGCTCTTGCAAGCCAGTCCTGTCTTTATATGTCAGTGCTTGAGTCCATACCCATGAAGACGGTGTTATAGGGTGAAGCTCTGATCTCACAGCTAAGTAGTCTTGTTGATATTACACTTCAGAATTAGGCAGACTGAAGCCCCAGCTCCTTCTCTGGGGGCCTGCCAGGAATGTTGCTTGTATGGAGCATCTCTTTAAATGGGAGGAAACAATGAAAATGGATAACAAACCTTACCCTGAGCAGAATCCAAATTCAGAATGATTCTTAGAAGACCTCTATGAGATTAGTGTCAACAGGAAGGTTGAGGCAGAGCTTTATTTTAAATCTTTATCATTTTGGTGTAGAGATATTCCTAGCAAAGTCATTTTTGCTGCTAGAAAGTAGCAAGAATTTTGTTGCTCAGAAAAAGGAGTT
The DNA here is from genome assembly GCA_006408695.1 of Aepyceros melampus. Classification (NCBI taxonomy): domain Eukaryota; kingdom Metazoa; phylum Chordata; class Mammalia; order Artiodactyla; family Bovidae; genus Aepyceros; species Aepyceros melampus. The sequence goes on along the minus strand of SJXQ01004947.1, from coordinate 51,635 downwards.
GGGGATGGCATTTTAAAATAGATACAAAAATATACCATAATGTCTGTCTTTATTTTGTAGGAAGATACAGAAGAATAGATTCCTATTTAGTACCTTGAAATTAAATAATTTTTCCAGCTGAGTGCAACTGAAAAAAGGCAGGGCAGGCATAGGAACTTAAACAACTTCATTGCCACAGAGCGGGTGATGGACTATTCTAGTGAGTATGTGAAATGGTATCTGGTGAAGCAGACACTTGATCATCTCAATTCCTGCTAGCTGATGTTCTAGAGTCTCTGCCTGCAGATTTATACCTCTTTGCTTACACATCCATCATTGTTAACATGCCTGTGTTCTGAGAGTGAAAGCCTGGAGTTGACTGCATGAGTCTATTTCTTCCTGGTATGGCATGGCTCATTTCTGTTGCTATTGTATTGTCATTTAACATATAATGGTTTTATAATTAACAATGGTTATAAATTAGCTTACCGTTATAATAGCATGGGCCAAAGTAGCCAAATTGGTAGGTTTCTTTTGGGTGTGAAACTTCTGGTTGTGAGTCAAGTGTCTGCACACACTTTTGTTGGGGTCATCATGCTAGAAGAGAAATTCTCAGAATACCTGCTCATTCTGAGGATTGACATGTATGGAGATGGATGACATTGTATGGAGATGGATCTCAAGTTCATATATGTCTCCACTTGCTCCTCTTTGTCATAATATCTGACTAGAGTCTGGACCCTACCATTTAACAGACAAATTAGCAAATTCATGCTAACCTAGGATGGATAACCCAGGGTTTCTTACAGGAAGGATAACAGATCTACCTCATAGGGCCCTGAAAGTGAAAGTAGCTCAGTCCTGTGCGACTTTTCACGACCTCGTGGACTGTAAGGTCCATGGAATTCTCCAGGCCAGAATACTGTAGTGGGTAGCCTTTCCCTTCTCTAGGGGATCTTCCCAACCCAGGGATCGAACCCAGGTCTACCACATTGCGGGCAGATTCTTTACCAGCTGAGCCACAAAGGAAGCCCGAGAACACTGGAGTGGGTAGCCTATTCCTTCTCCAGCAGATCTTTCTGACCCAGGAATCGAACCGGCGTCTCCTGCATTGCAAGCAGATTCTTTGCCAACTGAGCTATGATAGGGAAGCCCCTCATAGGGCTCTGCTGCTGCTGCTTAGTCGCTTCAGTCGTGTCCAGCTCTGTGCGACCCCATAGACGGCAGCCCACCAGGCTCCCCCGTCCCTGGGATTCTCCAGGCAAGAACACTGGATGGGTTGCCATTTCCTTTTCCAATGCATGAAAGTGAAAGTGAAAGTGAAGTCGCTCAGTCGTGTCTGACTCTTTGCAACCCCATGGACTGCAGCCTACCAGGCTCCTCCGCCCATGGGATTTTCCAGGCAAGAGTACTGGAGTGGGGTGCCATCGCCTTTGAAGAATAAATGAGCTAGGATGTAACACATCCGGTACAGGACAGATTGTCAACAAATGTTGCCAGTTGGGGCAATCATTATTTTAAAAGTATATATATTGTAAAATATGTGTAACTTTACATTTGATGCACGGCTACTCTTGGGGGATGTTTGAGGACAGACTCTCAAACTTGGCAGTGCTATGCTTCCTAAGGAAAGTCCTACAGTGAACCAAGCCATTTATGGTTCCAGCCTGAAGACTCTGAGGTCCACATCTACTTCTCTCATTTGTCACCCCCCCCCCCACTTCTCTCCCCTCTTGTGTCCCTAGTACCCAAGGTCCTCCTTTATTCCCCATTCTCCCTCATAAAAGTAAGAGTCTGATCTAGGAAAATGATTTGATAAACTATTTGATAATAAAACATGCATTATTAATATTCAAGGCACTGTAGCAGAGCTGTCATCTAAGAGTGTAATTTCAGCCTGAGGGAGAGAGGTATTTACTTGGCAGTGGATTCCTTTTGATGCCTCTGAAATTACGGTCATATTTGTAACTACCTACCCTGCAGTCCATATGGCAGCCTTTAATTGTACCTGTTGGAATAATCCACTTAGCCAAGGTCAAGCATCCTCTGATTACATGTTATGTTGCTGTTTCCAAGTTGTCATATATCTTTGGCAGCTGTCATCAGCCAAATTTGGTCTTTCTGATTTTTAGTGGCACTCATCCTGTCCCAAGGTTCCACAACACATGCTTCCTCCTTGTCAAATGTGCTTTGCTTCACCTGAGTTAGTCATTATTCTGTGGTCCACGGCTAGCAGCCACTTTCCACTATAGTTAGTCTCTACAAGTGACTTCAGTTCCCTCTCCTAGCTTTGCTTTTGCTTCCTTTCACAGAATTCTCTGCAACATATCAATCAACACAAGCACCTGTTGTCTTCCTCCACCAGAATGGGACATATTTCAATGGGAGGTGAATTCAGTCCATTTCAATCTAGCAGTTATGTTTCGAATGCCAGCAATGAACAAATTCACATTTTTTGAGCACCTACAATGTTATAGTCTTAAGTACTTTGCTTGCTTATTTGATAATATACATTAACTCATTTAATCTTCTCAACTGTCCTGTGAGATGTGCAATCTTCATAGTCTTTTCAGATGAAGTCATTGAGACTTGTAGCTCTTGAACAGAATATTTAACTTGTACAACAAATCAGTGGCAGAGCCAAGAATTAAACTAAAATTTCCTGGCTTGAAATATCTTGTCATTCAGTCCCTTAGTCATGTCCAACTCTTTGTGATCCCATGGACTGCAGCACTCCAGGCCTTTCTGTCCCTTACTATCTCCCAGAGTTTGCCGAAGTTCACGTCCATTGAATCGGTGATGCTATCTAACCATCTCAACTTCTGTATATCCTTTTGCCTTCAATCTTTCCCATGTTAGTATCTTTTCCAATGAGTCAGCTGTTTGCATCAGGTGGCCAAAGTATTGGAATTTCAGCATCAGTCTTTCCCATAAGTATTTAGAGTTCATTTTCTTGCTTTCCTTCAAAACTTTTTTTTTTTTTTTTACTGAGCACTAGGATTGATAGAATGAAAAATACAAAAATGTATATAACTGCAGTTCCTGTCTTTACACTGGCTTCCCACATGGCTCAGATGGTAAACAATTTGCCTGCAATGTGGTAGACCTGGGTTCAATCCCTGGGTTGGGAAGATCCCCTGGAGGAGAGCATGGCAACCCACTCAAGTATTCTTGCCTGGAGAATCCCCACGGTCAGAGGAGGTTGGCAGGCTACCGTCCATAGGGTCTCAAAGAGTCGAGGTCGACTGAGTGACTTCACTTTCACTTTCTTTTCAGGAACAAGAAACTGTCCTCAGGCAGGACACATTGTTGTTATATATCCTTCAGTTCAGTTCAGTCACTCAGTCATGTCTGACTCTTTGCGACCCCATGAATCACAGCACGCCAGGCCTCCCTGTCCATCACCAACTCCCGGAGTTCACCCAAACTCATACCCATGGAGTCGGTGATGCCATCCAGCCATCTCATCCTCTGTCATCCCCTTCTCCTCCTGCCCCCAATCCCTCCCAGCATCAGAGTCTTTTCCAGTGAGTCAACTCTTTGCATAAGGTGGCCAAAGTACTGGAGTTTCAGCTTTAGCATCATTCCTTCCTATGAACACCCAAGGCTGATCTCCTTTAGAATGGACTGGTTGGATCTCCTTGCAGTCCAAGGGACTCTCAAGCGTCTTCTCCAACACCACAGTTCAAAAGCATCAATTCTTCGGCGCTCAGCTTTCTTCACAGTCCAACTCTCACCTCCATACATGACTACTGGAAAAACCATAGCCTTGACTAGATGGAACTTTGTTGACAAAGTAATGTCTCTGCTTTTGAATATGCTGTCTAGGTTGGTCATAACTTTCCTTCTAAGGAATAAGCATCTTTTAATTTCATGGCTGCAGTTACCATCTGCCGTGATTTTGGAGCCCCCCAAAATAAAGTCTGTCACTGTTTCCACTGTTTCCCCATCTATTTCCCATGAAGTGATGGGACCGGATGCCATGATCTTAGTTTTCTGAATGTTGAGCTTTAAGCCAACTTTTTCACTCTCCTCTTTCACTTTCATCAAGAGGCTTTTTAGTTCCTCTTCACTTAGTACAGAGTTTAAGCTGAGTTGTTTTGTTATAATCATCAACTTGGCTTAAAGAAGAAAAAGAAAAAAAAAATTAATGTGACTAAGACTAAGGAATGTAGGGAAGAAATGTTTGTCCTTTCCTCCTCTTTGAAAATTCCAGACCCCTATCTTCTCCTCGGGGACCCCGGATTTCTTATCAACCTGCCTAGGAATCGACTCTCTCAGAACTTTATAGTCACAGTATTTTATCTCTAATCTTTCTATGGACTAGATCTGAAGATTGTCTGTAAAAAGGAAGAGTCCAGAAATGGTGTTCCTAGTCATGACTCAGGCGTAAGTATCTCTATGCCCTTGATCAGGTTCTTAACCATCTCCCTGAGTCCTACTTCCTTTTTGATACAATAAAAGGGTCAGGGTATTTCAATCCTAGATCTCTTCATAGTTCCACTCATGTTGCTATGCACAAACCTGATCCACAGCTTAGGACTGTTCTATCAAACTCTCCAACCAGATTGTACCTTCACACCTTCCCTAGGTTTTTCACAGTTGCAAAATCATTTTTCCCTTGCAGAAAGTTGGATTGCATACCATTTTGGTTCAGCGTGTTTTTCCTTATGCTGGTAACAAGACTGAGGGCATATGTGTGTGTGTGTGTGTGTGTGTGTGTGTGTAAATAATGTTGATCTCAAGAATTTAGAGGATACAGCCAAAATATAACTTGTAAAATTAATAACTACTTTTGAAGTAACTGTAACTTTCCATCAATTAATCTAAGTTCTTGAACCTCAAGTGAATTTATGATGCATATTTTGAGTACTTGGGAACTTGAAATATTAATTATTTTGTAAATCCTTAATGGTCAACAGCAAAGTAAGATTACTGATGCCTGTGTATGCCTTGTTGTGACTCTTTAACCATCTTGAAAGCTGTCTTCTCTGAGGTTTTTCCAGATGGATGAAGTTCACTATAGTAACAAGATGGGCTGATGTATATCTGTAGACTTAAGGCATTCTGGTAGTCATTTTGCACTGCAGAGTGTCTTATGGATAAAAAATATTATCTCCAAAGGTGATACTCAACTCTCCTTGTGCTATGCATATTTCTTTTTCAGACCCATGGCTACATATGTTATGGAATAAAATATGTCTCCATGTCATAATTAGGTATTAAATTGTTTAGTCAAGACTTGTGCTCCTACATTGAATTATGGTAACATGCACTGCTTATCTTCAAAGGAATAGGTTAAGCACATTTGCTGTCTTTGCCAAGCCTTTTCTCACTTTGTAGACTTCTGAATATGTAGATTCTCCTCTTTATTAACATAGTTAGAATGAGCCAAAAAAATGCATATAGCAATACTGATGGTAATTATTCAGACAGTTTTAGGGCTAAAGTTCATAATCCATTAGAAATGTGGAAGCTGTAGAGCCTTGAATGAGGCTCTACAGTGATTAGAATTTTTAGAAATCTGACTGGTTCATACTTGTAATTACTTTAAGAAGATTCAAGTTCTCTGAAATCTGAAAGGTGTAATTAACAACTCACTGAGTCTCTGTGTGTAGTTCTTACCCACAAATAAGCACCTACTCTGTGCAAAACATCTTGGGGTTATATGGTGATCTAGTCGCTCAGTTGTGTCTGACTCTTTTGTGACCCCATGGACTGTAGCCTGCCAGGCTCCTCTGTCCATGGGATTCTGCAGGCAGGAATAGTGGAGTGGCTTGTCATTTCCTCCTCCAGGGATCTTCCTCACCTAGAGTTTTAGCCCCTGTCTCTTCTGTGTCCTTCATTGGCAGGTGGATTCTTTACCACTGGCACCAGGTGTACACAAAAATAATTCAGGCAGGATGAGGAGAGAAGGAATAATGATTTAGATTGTTGGGATAGGGCAGTCAGAGGGATATGAATGGGGAAGCACTGTTTCCAACAGAGCTCCTGTCTTAAAATCTCCAAAGAGCAAGATTCCACGCGTGCATGAAGAGTGACTGCAATGTGACATGTGTCGTAGATCATGGGGGAAGACACAAGGAACATGCCCCTGTATCAGCATAAGGTAGAAATTTCAGAAAGGTAGGTGGAGCTCTGACAAACCTAGTCAGTGTGTTAAAAAACAGAGACATCACTTTGCCGACAAAGGTCTGTATAGTCAAAGCTATGGTTTTTCCAGTAGTCATGCATGGATGTGAGAGTTGGGCCATAAAGAAGGCTGAGCACTGAAGAATTGATGCTTTTGAGCTGTGGTGTTGGAGAAGACTCTCGAGAGTCCCTTGGACTGCAAGGAGATCAAACCAGTCCGTCCTAAGGAAATCAACTCTGATTGATTTGAATTATTGGAAGGACTGATGCTGAAGCTGAAGCTCCAGTACTTTGGCCATCTGATATGAAGAACTGACTCATTGGAAAAGACCCTGACGCTGGGACAGATTGAGGGCAAGAGGAGAAGGGGATGACAGAGGATGAGATGGCTGGATGGCATCACTGACTCAATGAACATGAGTTTGAGCAAGCTCAGGGGAGATGGTGAAGGACAGGGAAGCCTGGTGTGCTGCAGCCCACGGGGTCTCAAACAATCAGACATGACTGAGAGACTGAACAGCAAGGTGGAGGATGCAAGCAGGAAGTATAGAGGGGGTTACTGAATGCTGAACCAGGAGAAGCAAACTCTTAGGTTATGCTCTTACCCAAGATTCTGAATTCGTTTCTGCTACTCAGCCTTTCTTTTGGATGATTGGGACTTCTCTGGATGGGAGGTGGGACGTTGTAAAAAGGAGGTAAGCTTAAGAAAGAAGGTGTCTGAAAATAAAATGGGAAATTGGCTTGCTAGTTGACTTCCTCTGGTGGTAGAGAGTGTGTGCCATGGGTCAACCTTCCTCTCTGTATAAGGTAGGTAGGGAATTCACCTGCAGGAAGCAACTGGCAGGCCAGTAGTGCTGAGAAATCCTGTGCAAAGTGATGAGAGAACAGGTGTCACTGATGGGGTGCCCTCTGACTCTGAACATCTGGGAGATTTTAACCATAGAGATGGTCTTCAACTTGTCTTGTGGGCCTGTTATGACATTGGAATATTTCCATTGGTTGGGAGAGAAAACAAAGAGGTGGGTTTTTGTTTGTGGGTTTTTTTTTGGGGGGGGGGTGTTAAGGGGGTTGCTGGGGGAGGAAGTGGTAGGTAGGTAGGAAGGCATGTGTATATGTAGGTTTTCAGCCTGGTAGGTAGATGTTAGAATCACACTCCACCTTCAGCAGAGCAATTGAGTTCCTCTTCTGAAAAGAGAGGCAAGGATGAAGGTTGTCTGGGGAGTAGGATCTCAGTGTTGCCCTTTGACTATTTACAATATTGAGACCAACAGGACTGAGGAAAGCTGATTAACAAGTGTACTATCAACTTAGTGGAGGGGCTTATCAGTTCTTTAGCTGCTTGGGAATTCTACTCTCCCTGACCCTGACATTGGGTGATTTAGATGTGGTTTCAGAGATGTTTAAACTCCTGATTGAGTCAGGTCTCTGGAGGACAGTTCTTGTTCACTTCTGATCGAGCCTTTATTTTTCTCCGCAGTATTCCTTGGCTAGCATATTAGAAGTGTTTGTTCCCAGGGGAAAGTTACAAGTCAAATATGTGAGCTTGTTTTCTCTTTATTAAGTAAAGTCTGCAGAGGTTGGAATTCCAGGGATTCAGTGATTTGTGCCTTTGGTTCTTTTTCAGAAATCTATGGATTTTCCTCCATTTTCCGTAGATGTGAATGATCCATAGGATCAAATTTGGATTTGTAACTCTGGAATAATGAGAAACCCCAAAGCTGAAAACAACGTTAAGCCACTTCTTACTCCCATCCACAATGCAGCTCTTCACACGTTCTGTGCTGTTGAAGCGTGGGGAGCCCCCAGTTTACCTACATCTTCCTGAGAGAAGACCCGTGTGCTTGAGCTCTTGCAGCCAGATTGAGCTGACCACAGAAAGAAGAGGATGAGATACCCCTCGCCAGACCTCCCCCGACACTTCGCAATACTTCACTGTTGAGGTGTAGTCACTAAGTCGTGTCTGACTCTTTGAGACCCCATGGGCTGTAGCCCACCAGGCTTCTTGGTCCATGGGAGTTTCCAGGCAAGAATCCTGGAGTGGGTTGCCATTTCCTTCTCCAGGGGATCTTCCCGCCCCAGGGATGAGACCCACATCTCCTGCCATGGTAGGTGTGTTCTTTACTGCTGAGCCACCAGGGAAGCCGACTTTGCTGTTGAGCACTTTATTTGCTGATGGCAGCTGCTAGAATTTAACCCTCAACAAAATAATGGGCTTATTTAGGGACTGTGATCCTACCATACATGTATCAGCTCCCAAAGTGCAAGGGTAGCTTAAGAACCCCAATAGCGGTAAACGGAAACCCAAATGTTTACCGTTGTATTTTCTTGACAAGGAATATAGAGTGTCTTCCTTTTTTCACACTTCAATCTGTAAAGAGCGTGGAAGGAGTGAAGACACAGGGTCAGTTCAGACACATTTCCTTCCCTCACTCTGAGCCTTGCTCCCATCATCAGTCACCCATTTCTTGTTTTCCCTCTAAGGATCTCGGTTCTATAAGGAGCAGAAACTGCTGAAGATCATATGCTAGGTTTAAGATCCTAAAACTCAGAACCTGTGGCAGGGAACAAGTGTGCACGTAATTCCTTTCTCTTTGGCTGTCTGACCCAGTTGGATGCTGAGGAGTCCTCTGCTGTTACTAGTCATGAGATGAACATATCGGAGCTGAAATAATACTGTTAGTAAAGTATTTAACATTTGTTGTTTTATGTCTAAGGTGCTTTATGTGTAAATGTTTCATATGCAAAGTATTACAATGAGTGTTTTACATGCATTGTCTCATTTAATTCTCGTTACATTAGCTATTTTGCAGGTATTGTTATCATCCCTCATTATATACATGAAGAATGAGGCCTAAAGAAATCAACTTGCCCAGTATCCCCTGCTCTTAAATGGAGAATTCAGAAGTCAAATTCATGCTTAACTTCTACCCTAAACTGCCTTCATCTTCTATAGCTCTTGGTGAGGTGAGGTGAGGTGAGGTGAAGTCGCTCAGTCGTGTCCGACTCTTTGCGACCCCGTGGACTGTAACCTACTAGGCTTCTCCGTCCATGGGATTCTCCGGGCAAGAATACTGGAGTGGATTGCCATTTCCTTCTCCAGGGGATCTTCCCGACCCAGGGATCAAACCCGGGTCTCCCGCATTGGAGGCAGACGCTTTAACCTCTGAGCCACCAGGGAAGCCCTTAACCCTAGGAAAAGTCGATCCCCCATGTCCTAATTGCCATGTATTTGCTCGTTGAGGCAAGCAGATAGTTTTCTAATTACAGTCTTTCAGTACCATGTTGGAATACGTTTTAGAGGTTGGAGCTACTATCTGCCAATGCACACTGATTTCTTAGAGCTGTCATTTTGGGGTATGACAGTTATGATGCCTGTCTTTTCATAAGAGAAAGGGAACTGGTCAGAACATTACCACCATTAACATTTTCGGCATTGGTGAGATTTGAGGTGATCATTATATGTGGGTGTTGTGTGTATTATCAGATATTTTCTTGTCAGCAGTTCCCACCCATTTGCAGAAAAGTCAGGGGTGAGAATATCTATAACAAGGTCGTTCAGAGCCAGCACACACACATTGAGAGAGAGTACACTCAGTAAGGTGTGAGTAAGTTTGGCACATTTGAAGAGCAAACTGACCAGAGAAGTTCAGAGTGTGGATATTTGCAGACAAATATTTATTAGTGTTGATAGTTGTGTAATTGCCCACATAGCTTTAGGAGAGAATGGAATTTAGCTTAAAATCAGTAAAATATTCTGTGCCAGCAATATACCCCTTGGGGATTCTTTATGATTTTAGAATTTGGATTAATGACTAATTGGGTCAACAGAGACATGTCAGGTAACTTTGTCACATGGTTTATTTGATTAATCTCTAATCTGCACTTGTCTAATGTGCCTTTATAATATTTACTCATTAGAATGAGTAAATTAGAATTAGAATTTACTCATTATAATATTTACCCATATAGAATGGCCACCCATTCATTTCTTCATTCATCAAGCGTTTACCAGGGTCCTACTATATGGCAAGTCAAGTCTTTGGTTCTGGGTAAGGAAAAATGAATAAGACCCAGAAGTTATGAAAATAAATACAAAACAGGATCCTAAGATATTTACTGGGAAATACATTTTCTCAATATTAAAAATATGAAAAATAGCAAAAGGAACTTTAGAGGAGAGTAAAATTGATCAATAAAGGTCACCATAGCTGTTGTGTAGATTAAAAAGTACTTTTGAGTCTAAAATACCTTTTGATAATGCACTTATAAAACTGAATTAAGGCTTTCTGTGATTTCTGTTATCATGGAGGAGTTTATAAATTTAAATTAATATCACTACTATGCATCTCTATGGATAATAATGTACTTGTGATTTGCATAGAGGAACCCAGACCTCAGCTAAAGTAGTGCTCAAGAGGCCAGATAATGAAGTCTTTTACTTGACTCCCCAGTTCTGTTAAAACCATGCGCATCCCCAGGGGTCTCCAAGTCATGCAGATTGACAGCGTCTTTCAGTCTGACAAGGAAATTAATAGATTTCCTGAATTTATATGAATTAATCTTGGTTTTAAATAGATTACCTGCTTATTATATCCCCTTGATTCTGCTGTTTCAAGGTTGGAAGTCTACACTTCAGTGTTATCTGTTTAGCTCCAAAGAGCTATCCAAGGTGCTGAACATGTCCTGGAGCATCGGCATCCTTCGTCTTTGTGCTTGAAGTACTGTTTCCTGCCTTTTGCCCATCCAGGCTACCTGCCCTGATTACTCTTTATGTGATCCTAGCAACCATGTGCCAGATTATTGCCCTGACTCCTAGTTGGCTCGCCTTCTAATCTACTGCATTTTCCAATTCATGTTTAATCAGACACCAATTAAATTTTGCACCTAGAGCCTCCCATACAAGTATCTTGGCTCACTGTTCTGTTTGCTGAAAGAACATGATCACTGATTTTATCTTCAGTTATGAAGTATTGAAAAATTTTGCATATGTCCATAAAAAATATAGATGCTCTAAAAATATCCTTGAAATCATTAATTTATCCAATAATCCATAAAATTAATGAAAATATAAGCATGATCTCTTTTTCCTCTTTCCTCTTCTTCCTCTTCCCCCTGTTCATCTCCTCCTCTTCCTCCCTCTCCTCCTTCCTTCTCCTCTTTCTCTTTTTCCTCATCATTATCATCATTATTATAAGTGTAATGAGTATGGATATTTTAACTGGTGAAATATTTATTTAAAATGTAGGATCTTGCTAAAAAAAAAGTGGATTGTAAAACAATTTTATGATGGCTCAGGCTTAATAATTGAAAAACAGAACAGATATAAACATAAGTAGTTTCCTGTGAACGTATTACCTTTGCACTGGAAATTTAATTGTTCTCGTGAAAACAAATGCAGACCAGTCCTTACTAGATAGCTATAGCTACTTTTAGGAAAGATCTCTTCCCTGCTAACTAGAAAATTCAAAATACATTTAGTCAGAGAGTCAGGGCTGGTGTTGTCAGTCAATGATTAGGACAAGAATTTTATGCCATATACCACCTAAACATCATTCTGAAGTTTCATTCATTGTAATTTAAGAAGAATAACATGACTAATGGTGGTTTACTCACTAAGTTGTGTCCGACTCTTGTGACCCCGTGGATTAGTTAATAATCTAGGTATTTTGATCAAACAGTCTCGATTGTTATCTTAGATCTAAAAATTCTTAGCCATATGATCTTGCATAAATATCCAACTTATGTATCTATGTTTTTTCACCTGCAAACTGGACATGATAAAACATTCTCACACTGAAGATTGCTACTAGGATTATATGAGATAGTATATACTTAAAGTTTAGTACAGAAATTGGCATCTAGTAATCATTCCATAAAATTGAGTTATCATCACCACCATAAACATTAACCTTAACTTTTGTGCTTTGCCTGATCTTAAACTGCATGGAAAATTAAAAGTACTCTAGTCACTATGCATATTTGACATTTGTTGAGAGTAAGTTGGTAGCAATATCATACCTGGCACCCATTTCATGTCTCAACTTGTGAGCTATGAAGAAAGACAGAGAGGGTAGTGGTTACTCATTCATAAACAACCATTCTTATCTCACAGCAGCCAGTTGATTATAATTGATTTTTGCCCATGTTATCATAGTGACATTTAGAATATATTACATTACCATTTCTCTTAACATGATGTTTAAAATTCAGTAGGCAGATAATGTAATATTGACATAATGAGTAAAATAATGATTGATAGTGAAGTTGTAAAAGTAAGAAGGTTCAATGTGATTGAAAGTCACTAAACTTTGAAAAGTGCAAGAGATAAGGAATACTGATGGATAAAATGTGACAACTTGACATTGGGTGTGAATGTAGAAATGGACAAAGAATCTATTTAACGAGTCATTCTTAAAGACTGCAGCCTATAGAAGTGTAAATATAGCTAATAAAAGTACCTTTTAAATTTAAATATCTATCAGAACATCTACTGGAAAATAAAAAAGACTAGATTTATGCTGCATAACTTTCTCAAAATCATTGTCTTTCCTAGCATCGTCTATAGTAAAGTAGTTCTAATTTAAAATAAATTAAACTGGATACCTCTAAAATTAGGTTTTTCTAGAATTAAACAAAAGGGACTATTCTTTTCCAGGGACTGCTGTAGATGTCAGTTTTTAACAAGAGATAGGCAGTCAATATACAGAGCTTTTATTTTACAGCCCAAACTAACATTTATTCGATCAATGAGAGATGTCAGATTAGCACAGTTTAGGCCATGGGGAAATTTCAGAGCCCCTAAACTGGAACATTAGCTTTACATTACCAGAGAAGTTACAGATGCTGCTTCCATAATGACCCTTGCTTTTTAATGCAGTTTCAGAATCGAGAAAGAAAAAGACAAATGACAACTAATTTATCACTAGATTTATTGCCAGATTACCAAAAGTTGGAACTTATCAGGTCTGTTTTTCAAATGAATAATAACTTTCAGGGCCTCTTTGGTTATACAAATGTTTTGATGGCCGATGTCCTAAGAATTACGTAGTCTATGCTGGCTTTAAATTTGAGATCATGTTGTTCTTGTGTGCCTAGGGGACTACAGCTCTGAGACGAAGGTGTTCTGGGGAAAGAAAAGGAAGAATACGATCATTTTTTATCTTCACACTGAAAAAGTGCCAACAAACCCTAAATAATTTAGTGTTGATTATACTAAATTAGAATAGTGATAGCTATAATCATTTGATCCCTGAGGCATTAATGAAAATTCAGCATTATTTTGTGTGGAGTATGTATCATTACCCTTGAGCTGAGGAATGATTATTAGTAAGTCTGATTAAATCTGGAAGCAGTGACAGAAGCTATCTTTAACCCCGTAATGACAGGGCCATATTGTAATTTTATGATAATGAACACAGTTTAGCATTTTTAGCACTTGGTGGGGAAAATAGGAAGTCTGCATTCATTTTCTTGATTAGACTGCAAAGTAGTACAGAGAAGCTCATAAGGAATGCTACTTAATGAAATAGTGTTCCTGCTGATTGATTAGCCTATCATAGCTTCCAATACCCACAGGATTGGTTATCTTTATATGATCAAAGATATTATTAAGCCACATTCGAGAGATCATGAATTCCTAGATGCAGGAGTACAAAAAAATAAATAAATAAAAATGCTATCACTTTGCATGTATCTATTCCCCTTACCTTTCCACATGCTTTTGTGTGTAGTTTGTGGTTAATATCATAGTAACTGTTAGAGTGAGTGAGACTGTTTAGTACTTGTTTTATGAGTAAGAAAAGCATGATACAGCTTAGGTACTTCCTAAAGTCCCATAGACTGTCAGAAAAAAAAAAAAAGGGAACCTCAGTTTCTTGGATCCAAGTGTAATATATTTTTTGGCCTCTGTGGAAAATTTATCTTATTTTATAATTACAAATTATTTATCACTATTTTGATTTTCTCTTTTTAAAAGATATCTGTTTTGTATGTTGTTCTGTTTGGCTGCTCATTCTTCTCCTACTCTTCTGCAGCCCCGTGGCCTGTAGCCCTCCAGGCTCCTCTGTCCATGGGATTTCCCAGGCAAGATTGCTGGAGTGGGGTGCCATTTCCTTCTCCAGGGGATCTTCTGACCCAGGGGCAGCGATTCTTATTGATAAAATGGGTCACAGCCCTGGCTTAATTTTTAGTGCTAGGCAAAGCTGTTTCTACAATCTCCAGGCAGTTTAGGACAAGTTTCGATCCCAACATAGCATCTGACACTTAGAGATAGCTTGGTAAATATTAGTTCTGTCGACTGAGAAGAAGAAGAAGGGGAAAAAGCACAATGTGAGAGTTATGAATTGAGTTTTATTTGGTGCAGAATGAGGACTGTGGCCCAGAGAGAGCGTCTCAGAGAGCTCTGAGAATCTGCTCCAAAGAGGGGGAGGGGTCAGTACTGCCTGTGATTGTAGTGAAGGCGGGTGCCTGCAGGTGAGCATGCGTTTTGGCAGAGACTTGCTACTAGTCTAGAGGAGTATCTTCACTGATGAGTTCAGTGCTTTTTAGATAGGAGGAGAGACAAGAACTTGGGCTCATAAAGTCTCCTCCTGAAAATATTTCACCCCCTAAAGGCCTGATCTGCCAGTTTTTTCCCTAGAGCTCAGAGTGCCTCATTCTTGATCTCTACCCTCAATTCCTTTTACGGTGTGTTGAACATCAGTGGCTGTGGTGCCTAGTGACTTAATCTTTGCAAAGGCACATGGGGAACACTAATTTTTAGTTGGCAGTTATTTTTCTTTTAATTCATTGTGTGGCCTTCTGTGGTCTAAAGAAAGAACTTTTCAGTCTTAGTTGACCTAAAAACAATGTCGATGGCCTATTTGATCTTATCTTTAAAACTCTGGTCACAGGCAAAAATTAAAAAAATAAACAACAAAACACATTAGTGATGGTAAAGCCCCACCCTGTTTTAAAATGCAGAACTAGAAGAAATTAGTATTTAGTTTCCCTCAAAGCCATCAAGTTTCTGCTAGCCATCAAATTTCAAAGCTTTGCACATGAATGAAATCTGCCTGCAATGGAGGAGACACAGGTTTGATCCTTGGGTCGGGAAGATCCCCTGGGGAAGGGAATACCCACTCCAGTATTCTTGCTTGGAGAATTCCACTGACAGAGGAACCTGACTGGCTACAGTCCATGGGGTCCCAAAGAGTTGGACACCATCGAACTACTAACAGTTTCTCTAAATATTAATGTTGTGATGGCATTCCGTTGAATAGCTTGAGTGTAGGACCCTCAGAGTCCAAAATTTAAAGTTACAGAATTCCTTCAGGTCCTGCTTGACATGTAATAAATTGGGCTTTTTGGGGAAGATATGTGAAGTAAACCATTGTAATACAGTGAAATATATATATGTTTAAAGAAATGGTTTGGGTAAGGGACAATGATAATGCCTAGGATAGAGGGGAAAAATGTCTTGGGATTGAGTGAGGAAAACTATGGTAGAAAGGAAAAGTCTGAAAGGAACATTTGAATACCAAACCAAGCAACACCGGAAACCTTGGAATTACCCCTGACACTCACTTTCCCTTACCCTGCAGATATTCAATTAATGATTCCCAATTTTTCCTCGAATCAATTCTCAGCTCCATATCCTTTTCTTTATCCATCACTGAGCTACATGGAATGTTTAGCATTTTGATTTAAAATGGGTTGACTTATTTGATATTCCTGTATCCAGGCATAATGCCCTCAAAACCATCGTCCAGACTATTTAAAACCTCAAAGCTTAGCACCATCTCCCCCTTGCTTGAAATGCTGCAAGGGTTTCTTGCTGGCTATAGGATAATATCTAAGCTGATGATTCTCTGTGTTCTGGCTTCTCCCTACTTTTTGTCAACTTTAAAAAAATGCACAATGTGAAAGTTGTGATTTGAGTTTTTTGGGGGGGCAATATGAGGACTACAACCTGGGAGACAGCACCTCAGATAGCGCTAAGAAACTGCTCCAAAGAGGTGAGGGAGAAGGACAGTATATACATGATTTTGGTAAAGGGAGAGTATGTACAATTAAGAACATATTTTTTTGTAGAAAGTTCCTGCTGATCTCCTGAAGCTTCTGCTAGTCATGAGAAGCAGTCATCACCAGGATGGATTTTAGTGTTTTTCTAGGTATGAGGAGATATGAGAATTGAGCTCAAAAAATCAGCTCCAGAGAATATCTACATGAAGACCTATCTTGCCAGTTTCCCAGGAGCACAGAAAGCCTCATTTTTTCCCTCCACCATGAACTCCTTCAGGGGGATGTTGAAGGTCAGCAGCTGTAGCAGCACATGATTTGATCCTTGTAGAGGTACCTGGCAAGTGCCAATTTGTGGTTGACGCGCTCATGATATGTTTATGCTACAGAATTGTTTGTCCTTTCAAGCACATTAGACTCCATTTCGTGCATTCATGCTGTTTCCTCTTTTTGTAATACCTTTTCATAGTCTTTCCAGCTGGAGGAGTTCCAGTAAAACGGAGCCATTCTCTCATCTCAAACCTCCACTGGATCAGCTGCAGTTCTGTTTTTAGAGCACCTGTGCGTACCATATCTCATTCATCTTCGTGTCTCCTGTTAAGCATAATCCTTGGCACATAATAGTTGCTCAACAAATGTTGGTTGCTCTCCATCATAAGAGCAGCATGGATGGGTAAGTAGGTAGTTGCTAGGACAACAACTGTAGGAATGGCAAGGCGGGATAAAATCAAATGGCACAGCATAATAATTTCCTGTTGCTGAGCAACAAATTAACATGAATTTAGTGACTTAAAATAGCATCTCTTTATCTCATGGTTTCTATATATCACAAGTGCATGTGGACTTGGCTAGATTTTCAGCTCACAGTCTCACCTTGATCTTAAGGCTAGAGTCAACTTGTTCTTTGGACTGAATTCTCATCTGGAGGTTGATGAGATAGCATCTGCTTCAACGCTTCCTTGGACTGTTGGCAGAATTTATCCCTTGTGGCTGCAGAAACCATGCTGCCTACTTCCTCAAGATCAGTGGTGAAGAATGTCCCTCTTGCTTCAAGCCTCTGCCTCCAGACAAGGCTTAGGCTGTCTTTAAAGGAGTAGCCTGGTTAGGGGTTGGGCTTATACATGATATTCTTTCTTTATTAACTCAGAGTCTTTAATGAGGAATTTTAATTATATCTGCAAAATTCTTTTGCTTTTGCCATATACCTTAATACAATCATAGGAACCAGGCTTCCCAGGTGACTCAGTGGTAAAGAATCCACCTGCCAAGCAAGGGATCCAGATTTGATCCTTGTGTTGAGAAGATCCCCTGGGGAAGGAAATGGCAACCCAGTCAAGTATTCTTGCCTGGAAAATCCTATGTACCTAGGAGCCTGGCAGGCTACAGTCCGTGGGGTCACAAAAGAATCAGACAAGTGACTAAAGAATAACAACAACAACAATCATAGGAATGATAATCCTGTCACCTTTGGTATATTCTGTGTCTAGAAGTAAGTTAGGTTTTTCCAGAACTCAGTGGGAGGAGCTTATCTTAGGGCCCATCTCACGGGTAGTTAGTTTAGAATGACTTGAAAGCTAGATTTATGAGGATAAGTAGAGGAATGTGTAACTAGATGGAAAGGTAAAGACTACGTCAGAGAATGCCTTATGTGGCCTTGTAAGAACTGTATACTTTATTACGTGGTGAATCTGTATGGGTTTAAGAAAGATGATTCTTTAGTACTAGGATTAAGAAAGACTTGGCAGAATTAGAGGAGGAAGATGGCTGTGAACTTGGACGACAGGAAGTAACTGAGCAGGGAGATGGAAAGTGGGAAAGGATTAAGACTTGACAGGAGTTGATGGCTGTGAGTGAGGAAACAGTCAAAGCCAGTGCCTCTAACTGAAACCCCTGGGTGACCAAAATGGAGTTGGTCTTGAGTATTCCTGAATGACACCGAGGCGGTAACTATTTTTGGTATTGACAGTGAAGCTCAAACTCTTGCGTTTGTTCTCATCTTTGCCTTCTCTCTCACTTGTCTTGTTCCAGAAAGGATCTAGAATGGCTCCCCAGTAGAACTCTGCTATATAAATACCAGTTTGCAATGACTTGGCTTTCCTCCTTTAGGGAGGAATGTTTTATTTTTAAATAGCTGGTGACCTAGACAGAATTATGTTTTCTAAAGTTATCTGAATCCAGGAGGGTTGGCAGCAGTTTGAAAGGACAGTGACCCAACTTTCAGCTCTGAATTCTAATTTAGATCTATTATCTGACAGCTCCGGCTGTTTTAAATCTAGCCTGTCTGTGTGTATAATGCAATTAAATAAGGAAGGAAGATACAGGCAAGTGAAAGTATCTTTTGTTTTTCTCTCTTCATCCTCTAAATAAACTCTGCACATCCCTTGTGATCCATAAGTTAATATTGCTGAAAATACCTCATTTATCTTTTGTCAACCTTTAGATGGGAAAAATTAATATAGCAGACCACATGTTATCTTTTCTTAAATAATCACATGATGTAAAATCCACAGCTTTCCTTTTATGTTTTGTCTTCAAAATATTATATTTGTCTTTCTTATACCCCATGAAAATCTCCTTTGCTTAACCTAAGCCTTTAGTTCAGAGATTTGAATTTTTGCCTGAGGTGTTACTGAGTTGGTTTTAAAATTTGCGCTATCACTGAATTCAGTAAAACAATACGATCTGTGTGGATTGATTTATGGCCTTTGAATATTATAGAAGCATCTAAGTCTATAAGATTTACCCAAATAGAACTGAAGAATTTTGGTAATTGGAAGTCCAGTCTTCTTCTTTGTTAGAAATATCAGCTTGGTTTCATGGACATTCAGTTCTACTTAATCTGATACACTCCTCTACTGATCTTAATCCTATGATATATTCCTCTCCTAACTTTTCCATTGTTAGGTCTGAAAAAGAAAACCTCTTTCCTCTACAGTACTTCTGTCACCAGATGTTTCAGTTTTTGTCCCCACACGAAGCAATTTTTTAGATCTTGGTGGACCTCAGCTGGGTGTCCTACAGTTTAACTTGGGGCTTCTCAGGTGGCTTAGTGGTAAAGACTCTGCCTGTCAATTCAGGATGCATAGGTTCAATCTCTGGGTCAGGAAGATCCCCTGGAGAAGGAAATGGCCACCCACTCTAGTATTCTTGCCTGGGAAATCCCATGGACAGAGGACCCTGGCGGGCTTCAGTCCATGGAGTCGCAAAAGAGTTGGACACAACTTAATGACTCAACAACAATATAACTCGCTTGCAAAACAACTGCCTGGAATTAATGCAGACCCCACAGGTTAAGGGCTCCATCACACAGGACCGCCCCCTAATTCAGATGCTAGTTACAGGTTCCAAGCAGTCATCTGCACTTCTGACCGTCTGGCTCTACATAAATCAAGAGTTCTGCAGTTCCCTCCTCAGATTGGTAATTTGCTGTGATGGCTCGCAGAACCAGTTTATTATATTTACACTTACTGGTTTATTAGGAAGGATATAATAGAGGATACAGATGAAGAGATCCATAGGGCAAAATATAGGGGAGGGGTGAGAAATTCCACACTCTCTCCAGGTGTACCACCTTCTCAACACCTTGGTGTGTTCACCACCCAGAAGTTCTCTAAACCCTATTGTTTAGGGTTCTTTTGGAGGTTTTGTTACTTAGGCATGATTGGTTGATTCATTGGCCGTCAGTTAATTCAATGTCCACCCTAGTCCCCTCCCTAGAGGTATGGAAGTGGGGCTGAAAGTTCCAACCCTCTGTCATAGAGGGCTGCACGTGGCAGCCAGTCCCCATCCTCCAAGAGTCACTTCATTAGCGTAAACTCAAGCATAGTTGAAAAGGTTTGTTAGGAATAGCGAAAGCTGCTCCTCTTACACCATTACTCAGGAAACTATAAGAGTTTCAGAAGCCCTGTACCAGCAATTTGACACAAAGATCAAATATATATTTCTTGTTATATCACAGTGTCACCAGCCTCTAAAAAGCTACTTCCATTTGCCTGCAATCTGTTGACTGTCTCACCCAGGTTGCATATTGCTGGGCTCCACTAAACTTCTGTCTTTTTTTAAGCTAAATTTTCATGTTTTAAGAGACTATCACATAAACATAAAAAAGTGTCCCTGTAAAGCTTATAATGAAAATAGTGAGAGAAAAATATTGACCTAATTCCTTCCCACATCAATCAAAAGATATTGAATATAATACTTTTAGTTTTTTCCTTCTGGTTTTACATCCATATTTCTGAATTACATGCATTATTTTTTTGTTTTGGCTTATTTACATTTTATACCCGAATGCTCATTTTAGACAACTCGCATTTTCTGCTAAATATCCTTGACTTTATCTTCCAATCCTTCTGTTTAGTAGATCTCTGCTAGCAAATATACATAAATATTTATGTTTTTTATTTTCTAAGAGCTTAGTGGTTTATTATTTTTCCTTTTAATAGCATTCAGTTTGTGATTTTTAATAGATGCAAGTTATCTGTGAACATTATTAAGGATGAGGCTTTAAAAATTGTTTTTCTATTTCCTGCACTGTCTTTTTAAATTCTTTTTCTCCCCACTCTTGTCTTCATCTCTGGGTTTCATGTTTCTGTTAGAGGCTATCTTCCAATGTCTGGTGAATGGTGGCTATTTATTCTCCCCTAATAATAAAACTCTAATGAGCCAATTAGAAGCTATAATCATGGGCAGTCTCTCTTTTTTTAATCAGTTGGTAAAGTTCACTAGAATATAAATAGTTGAGGGGCTAGCTCCTTTGTCAAAGAGCTGCCCCTGAAAGATAACTCTTATCTCTATATTTTTTCTCTCAAGTTATTTAGCTTCTCCAGTCATTTGGTTTCTTGAGTCCAAGTCAGTTTCTCTGTATATGAATGTTTTCTGTATGTAGGTGGGTGGCAGTACCTTGAGAACCGAGAAGGAGGGGGCTCAGGGAATGTGGACTGGTCTCAGGTCAGTGTGTAAGTTGACATGTAGCCCTTTTATTTTTGCAAAGAGTCAGGCAAGACTGAGCGACTAAGCAGCACCGACTCCTGTTTTCATTCTGACTTCACACGCCTGGAAGGGCCTGAACCTGGGTCCCCAGATCCAACGCTCTTCTCATTCTTTTTTCCTGGGTGTCTGGATTTCCTTGCTGCAGTGGAGAGGGTATCTATGGATCCATTTAATCCTCATGCAACTTTCAACTACTTCTCCTGTTTTCAGCCCTGCCCCTCACCCTTGGTTTTAGAAACTGATGCCTCCAATGCAGACAACCCTGATGTCTTTCTAGGGTTCTGTATCATAAATGTCTCTTTATTTACTATTGGCTTCTTCCTTTGAGCCACTTGACTGTCACTATTACTGTTTATTATAATTGTTATCTTCATCGTCATGTGCCTCAGGCACTAAATGTCTTCCATTTACCACGACTTCCTTCCTCCCCCTCCTCCCACCCCTAAATTACTTCCCATTCACCTTTACTGATGAGCTACCATATCTTTCCCCCTTTGCTGCTGTTGATTGTTCAGCTGCTAAGTTGCACCCTACTCTTTGAGACCCCATGGACTGCAGCACTCCAGGCTTGCCTGTCCCTCACTATCTTCCAGACCTGGTCAAACTCATGTCCATTGAGTCGGTGATGCCATCCAACCATCTCATCTTCTGTCACTCCTTTCTCCTCCTACCCTCAATCTTTCCTGGCATCAGGGTCTTTGCCAGTGAGTCAACTTTTTGCATCAGGTAGCCAGAGTGTTGGAGCTTCAGCATCAGTCTTTTCAGTGAATTCAGGGTTGATTTCCTCTAGGAATGACTGGTTTGATCTTGCAGTGCAAGGGACACTGGAGAGGTTTCTCCGACACCACAATTCCACCTTCCCTCACCAAATCACATCTACTTTTGAGTCTGATCTGTTCATTTAGCAGATTGCCTACCTTGACCCTGGACAACATCCTTGTTTTTGTTTTTCCCATTTGCTCTGTGCCATTGCTCATGTCCACGCCTAAATCTCCAGTTATCCATTTGCTGTCAGGGAACGTGTTCTGACACAAATCCTGGGTCAGGTCTAGGGTGCTGAATCAAGAGGTTGGGCTTGCTGGAGGAAAAATGCCAGAAGGCTCTGATGAGTGAAACATTGCAAAGGAATAAAGCAAGAAGAGTCGACTTCTGGAGAAGTTACATCCTTGAAGAGTGAGAATCTACCAACCACAGTCTGGGATAGACTTTAGAAAACAGAGACCTGAGCATTGAGGTAGAGGGACCGGGTGAACGTAGTTGGAGGAGGTTTGAACAGAGTAGGGAGTTCCCTGAGCTTCTGTTGAGAACAGGAGATAGGAGCTGAGAATCCTGACCCCATTCAGATAACATCGTTTTGCTGAAGAGTTTAAGCCAATTGAGATATCTGTTATTACTGACAAACTTTAAAAGGTTCTAGAACTGGCAAACCCCACTAGGCCTGAGCTAAGTTAAAAGACATAGCATGGCCAGCTGGGATAGCAACACAGCCAACTTGCTAATTAGTCTAGAGGAAGCCAATTGCCCACATTTTTATGGACTGCTAATTGCTAAAGTAGCAGCTTGCTCTGAAGACAAAAATAACAGCATGGTAGTTTCTTGAATATGGTATAAAGTGGCTCTGAGATATAGTCTACATCAACTTTAAAAATATTCTATCGTTCTTAAACTTTAAGTGTGCACTGTTATTATTAAAGATATACTTTGGAAATCAAGTTTTTTTTTTCCTTTTTGTTTTTCCTTAGACTGTAAGTTGGGAAATGATAGAATATATGAGACTCTAGTTTGAGCATCTGTAATAAGGATTTTAAAGGCCTTGGTTTTTCCATTTGAATATCATTCCTCAGCCCATTTTAAAACAGTTCCCAATAAAAGAGCTAAGTAAGAAATTTTAAATTGTGCTTTACTTTCAATAGTGTGAGATTTTTCCTAAAAATGCCCTTGAAACCCAGTTGTATTTGTGAAAAGATAATGTGTTTAAAGAATTTACCTCTACTTTTTGCGACAGTGTCAGCGTAGTAAGTATTGGTAGAAACACGTATCTACAAATAAGTATTGGTAGAAAGAAAGAGTGGCTAAATGAGCAGGGGCGTAAAGCTTTGTGTGCATTAGAAGGACAGACTCTCACATTGTAAAGAACAGTGGAGCACAGTTCCTCCCTTTCCATTGCTTTTACAGACAAGGAAACTGAGGTGGAGAGGGGAAGGTCGGGGGCTGGCCTCGGCTCTCATTTCTGGTTAGTGACACTCCAGTACTCTTTGCTTCTAAGTTAATTTTCCTTCAGCTTAAAAATGAATGACTTCTGCAGGGCTGATTCTGACCCAAATCAGATGAAAGCCGTAAAGCCTGTCTTTGTTAAAAGGCTCAAACGGCAAATGACAAAAGTAAAGGATCTTTTGAAACAATAACAAAACCAAAGTGATTGGTGCCTTTGGTTTTATTAAGGAGAGAAGTTTTGAAAGGCAAAGAGGGGGAAAATTTGGAGACTCTGTGCCAGGGACCTAATTTGAAAGTGTGAATGTCAGACTCAATACAAAGAGAGGTAAGCTAGCCCCAAGGAGCTATAATTGCATAAAAAAGAAAAAGTGGATTTCCTTTTCCAGTGAATCATTACAAGTTTGTATATCTGCAGATTTATTTGTGGTTTCCTTTGTAACTGAAATCCCCTAATAAGACTGACAGCAGACTTAGATATTTTGTATATCTGGCAGAACAAATGTGATGAAATGCAACTAATTTGTGCATGAACATTTAGACCCAGCAATCTGACTAACGGCTCAGATACCAGGGAACATTTCTTCACAGGTAGAATTTATTAAGAAGTAGAAGTGAATTGTTTGTCTTCTTAATTAAAGGTTTGGTTGCATTTCCAAAGGGCCGTTAATAATAATAATGGTTCAGTCATTTATCAAATGTGTGACTCTGCCTAAGCGATTAATTATTCTGAGCCTAGTGTTTCTCATTTTTACCGATAGGTTTATAATGGCACCTACCACATGGAGTTGTGAGGATTAAATGAGAGCAAATAAGAGCATGCATGTAAAATTATGCATAGTGCCTTCCACATAAAAAGCACTCAATAAATGTTAGCTATTATTATTGTTGTCAGCTGCTCCAGGGGAGCTATATTGTAAGAAACCATACTTTCACTGCTGCTGCACTGAAATCTCAGTAAATCATTTGTTTTCTCACTGGCCTACTATGTAATTTGTGGATATTTCTACCTCGAAATCCTCCCCCAAAGGACAATGCAATGTAATTGAAAGATCTGTTACTTGGGATTCAGAACACTTGGTTAAAATCCAAAGTTTCCACAAGTACAATTTGTGCCATCTATTCTAGAACTTTCAGGAAGATGAGCTTCATTCATTCAATCACTTTCTGACTGAACAAACTTATGTCTCTTAAACTTACGTCTTTTAAGTCATTTGATGGTCTCTAAGGGATCAGACGGTAAAGAATCTGCCTGCAGTTCACGGGACTCGGGTTCAATCCCTGGGTCAGGAAGATCCCCTGGAGAAGGGAATGGCAACCCCCTCCAGTATTCTTGCCTGGAGAGTTTCATGGACAGAGGAGCCTGGTGGGATACAGCCTGTGGGGTCGCAAAGAGTCTAACACGACTGAGCAACTAACACTGTCACTTTCACCCATCCCACTGGGAGGCGTGAGGAGCCAATGATGGTGTCTAGAGAACGTGCTTATTTGCAGACTGCATGGTGTGGAGTGAGTATCAGTTATTGATATTCTCTGAAGGTCCACATCCAGTGACTCTTTGAAGATCCAGAATGGAAGCCGCCTCTCCTCTGAAGCCTTTCCTGAGCTCCCCAGCCTCCAGATGTCAGCACTCCTTCTGTGCCCACCACTCCATGTCAGCTGATCTTCCTTGATATTCAAAGAAAGACTGCTTTGTAGAGCAGGCATTTGTATTCTTTTTATTCCTGCTCGTATGTCTTCAGAAGAAAGCACCCAAATCTAACTGCTCTCATGGTCCCCCATAGTGTGTCACGCTTGCTTATAATAAGTGCTCAACAAATATTTAATTAGAGTCACAAGCTTTGGTGAGCTCACATGCAATACTAAGTTCTATAAGTTAGGAAGAAGTAGTAAAAGCAAATAAAGACTTAATTACAATTTTATCTCTTCAACAAGGTGCCCAAATCCTGTAGGATTTGAAATTCATTAGAAATTAACTCATCTTTTATTCATTCATCCTGTTATTCAATCAATAAACATATGTTGAGCATGTTCTAGGTGCCAGGTACTGTGCTGGTGGGTAGTAGGAATTCAGTTCAACAAAAATAAATAGTTGCATTGCAGAGAGCTTGCAGCTTATAGATAAAAAGAAGTAAGAGGGGAATAATATCAAAACTTGCTTTGGCAGACTAAACATTTAGACCTTTCTGTATTAAAAGAGGTCAATAAAGCATTACAAGCTACTTTTTCTATCCATTATTAATTCCAACAATTTGGTCACTGTTCATTAGTAAGATTAAATTTGGCTACTGAGAATAGGTCAGGCAAATCATTCTTTTCTGGTTAAAAAAGCTATAACTGCTGGGTGAAATTTGCTTTGAAATGTTTTTCATAATCACAAGTAATTGGGCATGTCCTATTCAGTTAAAAATAAATATACCAAAGTACATTGATCTACTTTCCTTGATAATGAGTTTTGAAAACCACCGCTGTTTACTTAAACTTACTTTTCTTCACTTATTAAAAAGTTCAGAGGACAAAAGTAACCTTTACAGAATATTTCCATATAACAAGACAGAATTATTTAGTGAAACTCCTAGACATATGTTTTAATTGAAGAAGTAAAACAATTCCGCGCTGACATGGATCCAACCAATAGGATGCAGGATGAATTTCTCAGTTATTGTATTGTCCAGTAAGTAATCTGATAGAAAGGAAACCTTCCATTCCCATGAAAGCCAGTGGAATGTCACATTTTAACATGAGGAAGGGGTCTTCTCAGGGTCGCTTACGTCTCCTTGCTGCTTCTTCATCCTTCATCCCACTCGCCTACCACCACCACCACCCCCCCCAACACGCCCCCCTCCACCAACTCTAGGCTCTGCTTCCCTGTAGCTGCGGGGGCTTCTGAGCAAATGAAGCATTGAGTGCCTCTGTGCCACTTTCCCGCATCAGATCGAGGAGTTTATGGGTAGAAAACACCCAAGCTGGTTTCCCTTGTCTATCAGTCAGGATCCTACTGGCAAGACTGGTACCACTCAAGTGAGTAGCCTGATGACAGTTGACCTATTTACAATGACAGCTGACCTATTTACAACTCCACAAGTTGTTGATGGACAGGGAAGCCTGGCGTGCTGCAGTCCAGGGGGTCGCAAAGAGTCAGACATGACTGAGCGACTGAGCTGAACTGGGCAGGACAAGTCTGTGGTCAGAGATGCTAGTGGGGTTGTGGAAAAGCACCCGCATAACTGTTATCACCGATAGGCCTGGGAGGGGTGGGTGGACAGTTACTGGAACCAAGAGAGAGAGGTGTGACTGCAACTAGGGGAAGGTCTGCACACTTCAGTGGAGAAATCCAGCTGCTGCCAACCTCTGAGGACTGACTGAGGAGGAACCAGGGATATTGATTCCATGACTCACTCCCCAGCTTCCTGCCAATGCCTCCCACCTGATGCAACCTGGAAAGACGAGCTTCCCAAAGAGCATAGTTTGGATGGAGGATGAATCCAAAGGACAAACAAAATACTGCATACACTCTGTGTGTCATGAGGAACATACATGCATTATGGCTATAGTGCATGTACTCATGAAAAAGCTCTCACTGCGTTCTGGAAAGTTTGTAGATATTATCTGTTTAATATTCCTAAATCCCTTTTAAGACGAGCATTATTATTCTCACATGATATAGCAAACAAACAAATGTGTGTGTTCACAGACACCTTTCTTACTCCAGCTTACCAGCTCAGTTCTCTCTCATTTTTTCCAAAGAGGAAGGATTCTTTCTTGCTGGAAAAGAGATAAAGTTAATCTGGATAATGAGTGAGTGTGTATGTGTGAGGGAGCTTTTCAGCAGTGTTAAGAGCTAAAAAAAAAAAAAAACCCGTAGCAGTTTAAGATTGGGAGGGAAGTAAAGGAAGGGTGGGAAAAGAGTTTACCTGTATTGGATTACCTTTAGTAGCTTTCGAGAAGCTTAAGGGAGAAATGTAATTACTTCTAAGATTTTTGTTGGCTATTGGGCTGCACTTTTGAAGGAGACAGCTTAGAGAGTGGACCACGTGGCTTCTGCATTTACTATCACTTCACATTTCTTTAAACTGAGAATTAAAGCGATTAAGTGTCCTGCTTAAGATCACACTCTCAAAAAGTGCAGTTGTCTGGGTTTATGGATTCCAGGTCCATCCATCTTAATTCAGCTTTGGCTAAATTTACTTTGGCTGAATTTCTTGAGTGATAAAGCTCTCTGAAGGAAGGATTTCCTATAATACCTGGTAAATATATAGTACACCCCTCAGTAGTTGAAGAGATTGGTCCCTTGTATTCCTTCTGTAAAAAGGCTGCATTAGTAATGGTCAAGTATCGCTGAGTCATTCAGATGAATAGTTCCATGATTAAATCTTACGAGCTTCATTTATTTATTTCTATAATGTCAGTCCATCCTTTAAAATAAGGACTGGACTTATTGTTTCTTCAGTCCATTTAGCCATGACATTGTTACTTTAAGAATGGCATTCTAATGCTTTCTAATTGCTCTTAAAGTCTTTTTGAATCCTAGTACAGATCTTTCTGTTACATGTCACCTGTGAGACCTACATGTGCTTTCTTTGATTCACTGCCTGATGTAATCAGAAAGCACTTAAAGATCAGGCAGTTTTGTATATTTTTTAAAAAATAAAGTGAGTTGTTCCTGGGATATGAAATATAGATGAAAGAAAAGAGTGTAGGTAGGTAGGAATGACTGACAGCAGAATATCTGGTGGCTATAAGACCTGTGCACTTTTTTCAAAGTTCTGCCCCTCTGAGTTCCCAGTGACCCTTACAACTCCCTACCTGAGACCAAAATCAGACATTTTCAGTGCTGCTCACGTTTCTGATCCTGTTGGGGTTGCTCTGTATTTGATTTCTTGTTAAGACAATCTATTAATTCCAACTTGCATTTTTTGTACAGTATTTTCCTGTTCTAGATTCAGGAATTCTCTTAAAATTTGATTACATAGTGATGACAATAATTCTGACCACACCCAGCATCATTCTGAAATAAAAACAAGTTTAAGTGTTTTCTTTAATCAAAGACATGCTTGCATACCTTATTGCAGTTAGTGGAATGGTTAAGGAAACAGATTTTGAAAACAGAAAGCCTGTATCTGAATTCTGGGTCACCCAGCAACTAGCTGTGTGATCTTGGACAAGTCACTGAAACCCTATACCTCGGTTTTCTTATCTGTGTGAAAGAGACAATCTTAGTACTTATAGAGTTGTGAAGATTTACACACCCGTAGTGTTTAGGAGAGAATCTGACACAGAGCAAACATTCAGTAAATATTGGATGCTGTTGTTATACCCCTGACCTAACATGATGCTGTAAGCTTAATATTATTTTCATTTAAAATTCATCTTCAGTTAAGATTTACTTGACACAGTGAAACTGCCTTGGTCTTTAGTATCAGGAAAGCGTAGTTCAGATTTCAACTCTTCCACTTAGTAAGTATGTGAACTTGGTCAGGTTATTTGACTTTTAGTAACACTAATTTTCATATTTGTACAATAGAATGATAATATATCGTCTTAGAGGGTTGACATGTGACAAGTCAAACATATATAAATTAGATAAGTATACAATACGTGTGTGAAAAGTACATAACCAGGCTTTGACTCATAGAAAACATTTATCAGATGTAGGTATTATTTTTAGGACATATTATCAGTAATGTTATTAATAAGACAAAAGCACAAAAAATAGAAAAGGAGAGTTTTGTGTTCTGCAAAAGAAGTGTTGATAAAAAAGTCTTTGATTTAAATCTGTAAATGAGACTAAAGTCAAGGTGTTTGGAAATGATTTTACCCACTAAACAAATTGCATGTAATACATAATGATTGCTTTATTCTCCTATTAAAATAATTATTAGAAAGCAATGACATCAATTTTGACGGTTCTGCGTGTGTTGCAGTAACCATCCACCACTCTGCCTCCATATTTCTATGACATCATTGGCAGTTTGACAGAGCAGCAGATCAGAATGCATTAAAGAGCATTGCTGTGCTGACCGGGCATAATTCTAGTTCAAAAGCAGAGACTCTTAACAGCTTATTATCCACACACATAAGATATATGTCAGTTTGATCTTATTATCAATACACACAAGATACATCTCAAGCTACCTGAAAATTAAATTTAGATTTTTAATGTGTGTTAGCTACAAGAAGAAACATTAACTATATGAACAAACCCCAAATCTCAGCACAGTAGCTAAAAAAAAGCTTTTTGTTTTAGTATTAGTTTTGCTCATTGATGTGTAGAGCAAGCAATTACGATCAGCGAAAGGGAAGTGAGGTTCTGTTCCACACAGGCACGCAGGACCCACGCAGACAGAGGCCCTGCCCTGCAGCCCAGGCAGGGCTACCAAGGTGGTTCTAGGTGTTGCAAGGGCTGGGAAGTGGCAGACACCACTTCCGGTCACGTGTCATTGGCCACAAGCTAGTCACAAATGTAGTCTCTGGCTGACTTTGGTTAGTGAAACAGCTCAGTGCCTGTGGCAGGGAGCCCAGGTATTTGGTAGACAGGGAACGATCTGTGCCAAACCCTTTTATGGGCTTCCCAGGTGGTGCTAGTGGTAAAGAAGTGAAAGTAGCTCACTCATATCAGTAGTGACCTCATGGGCTACACGGTTCATGGAATTCTCCAGAATACTGAAATGGGCAGCCGTTCCCTTGTCCAGGGGATCTTCCCAACCCAAGGATCGAACCCTGGTCTCCCATATTGCAGGCACATTCTTTACAGCTGAGCCCCCAGGGAGGCCCTCACCTGCCTCAAATGTGGGAGATACAAGAGATACAGGTTCAATCCCTGGGTCAGGAAGATCCCTTGGGGGAGGGCACGGCAGTCTACTCCAGGATTCTCACCTGGAGAATCCCATGGATAGAGGAGCCTAACAGACGTCAGTCCACAGGGTGGCACAGAGTTGTACATGACTGAAGCGACTCAGCATGCAAGCACACGTACCCTTATTATGGTAGAGTTATGACGATAGACTTGGTCCCGTTTTTCTCCCTCCTTCTCCTTTATTAAAAAGAAAGAAAGAAAAAAAACCCACTAAATTGTGTGTTTGTTCACACAAGCACCAGCTTGTTCAGAATAAGAACCCTATTTCACCCATCACTGTCCCTAAGATGCTTGACCCAAAGCTTAGCATGTATCAGATATTCAACAAGCATTCCTTGAGTGAACAAATGAACATGCGCTCCCAATCTTCTTGCCTCATTCTGCCTTTAGTTTCCTTTCCTTCTTTCCTTTCTCTCTCTCTCTCTCTCTTTCTCTCTGATCTCAGAGTTTCAGAGGCTTTATTTTCTACTAGGCACTGTGATGAGTGATAGGGAATCAAAGACAAATTTCATCTTGGGGAAAAGCTAAATCAAAATAAGAATAAAGAGGACATTAATGTAGTTTTAGTACATTTTAAAATTGTTGATTTCATGAAAATGTTTACTGGTCTTAAGAAGGACTACAGTATCCTCTTGAATTCATGTGTCAAGCATATATATGCCATTCCACAAAATTTACCCTCAGCCGCATCTTTGACTTCTGCTAGTGAGACCTCCATCGTAACAGATGCCACCCTCAGGTCCCAGACTGTGGAATCCTGTGTAGGTGAGACCCTTCCCATGTCAGAGTGAAAGCTCTTTCATGGTTTGCTGGGAATGGTAATACAACCTAAGGTCTGTGTTATGGTAAAGTGGAGATTGTAGTGGTGGGGATTATCTAGGATGATTTGTTTTTCATAGATTTTCAAGTTTCCCTGGCTCTTGGTGTCTTTTTGGAATTGAGTATGCTTCAGAACTACCTGCATCCCAGCTGTGTTCTTTTTGATGGTGAAGGTGATGACGGCACCAGCCGTTTAATCAGCGTTAGCAATTGTGGCTTGGCATTGCATCAATCACATTGTAGATATTATTTCTTTTACTGATAAGTCTCACTGTGCTTATTTAGAGATTTGGGAAGACATGTTCAAATAGGTTAGCCAAATTGTCTGTAGTCATTCATCTTAGAAAGGAACAGAGCTAGAGTCCAAACATGATCAGCCTGACCCCAAAGCCAGGACACTCAAGCACTCTGGCTGACGGTCATTTGTTTAAGATATTAAGGGTGTCCTGTTTTACATGGACATTAGAGAACTTTTTCAAAATGTAGGATAAGGACTAAAACACAAGTGTTTGGACTCTTGCAGTTTTTGCCCCGAGTTCTAAAACCCCAGGGTACTTCTGAAGGTGCTACAAGAATTCCAGGGACCTCTTAAATTTAGGACAATGTGTAATTATTATGAAAATTCGGCCCATGGGGTATAAGATTTTCAAGGCCTATAACCTCAAGAAGATTAAGCACTATGTTCTCTTCCTGAACATGCAAAGATACACTTGTTTGATTAAAGGCTAATTTTCTGATTAGTAAGGAATAGATTCCCACCCCCACCCCATAAATGAGTGGGCATTCACAGAGATTATACAGACTCATAGAATATGAATAAATGTTTTTGGCAAACAAGATTTATAGCAAACTCCTGGCCTCTGTGGAGCCTAGTCAGAAGAAAGGGTTGAGAGGGGAGGTGGGTGCCCAGCTTCTTGCTGATTCAAGCTAGTGGAGGAAGAAGCCGGTGGCAGAAGGAGGGCTGTTTCCTGTCTATGTGTCCTGAGGGATCCAGGGACAGGATCCCGCTCTGGCGGCTGAGGGCTCTGCTTAGGGTCTCACCTGCAGCCTCTGGGACTGGAGGCATCTCTCGCTGCCTCCAGCTTCCTGGGGGGACTTTAAGTAAGTAAAGTTACTCAGTCGTGTCCGACTCTTTGCGACCCCATGGACTGTAGCCTACCAGGCTCCTCCCTCCATGGGATTCTCCAGGCAAGAGTACTGGAGTGGGTTGCCATTTCCTTCTCTAGGGGATCTTCCCAACCCAGGGATTGAACCCGGGTCTCCCGCATTCCAGGCAGACGCTTTAACCTCTGAGCCACCAGGGAAGTCCTTAATCTGATATTAAGAGTCCTTTAAATGGGTTTGATAGTGGATCGATAGTGGACTTTAGGCCTCCTTATTCATGAAGTCAGATGGGTATGGCCCTGGTTCCTGTTTCTTGGCACTCAGGAGCAGACCAACCAGGGCTAAGTAGCCTACAGTCCTTTAAAAGCCAGTTACGTACTGACACTTCAGAAATGCCATTTATGCCTAAATTCCAGCTACTACAGCACAGTCCCCTTTCCATTTCCTAGTTCAGGCTTTGATTATTTTAAGGGGAAAGGGGACCATGATGCACCCTGCCATGGCAGATGTTGCGGAGCCCATGTCCCCAAAAGGAGATTTCCTGGGGACTCCTAACAATCAAGAGCATCTCTTCTCTTTCTAAATTGGTGGCAAGTTACTGAATTTTGAGTGCCCAGCATGTGAGGGTAAGCTGGGAGAAATGTGAACATTTACTGCTTAACTATGGTAAGAGATAATTCCTGCCCTTAGGGACATACAGTTGGTCAGTACAGTTAGTGCCAACATGGAAACATCACAAAACAGTTCGTTAACAACATGCTAAGTAGTGTTTTGATTTAGTGCAATTCAAAGTGACACATTTTTAGAACAGTGCTTTTCCTGTTTCCAGGAAAAGTGAGTTTTCCTTTCTATGAAGGAACAGACAAGTTCTAAGCAGTGTGTTACTTTTTCTTCCTAATCCCCACTCCTTCCCACACCCGGGTTTAATTTTCTTCATTTTATTCTTTATTGGAATCCATAAAGGTTTTCCAAGATTATTCTCAGGCAGACTTTTGTGAAGAAACTTACATCTCTATGAGTCAGATTTTAAAATATTTGGTAATGTAATTATACAACCAGACATAAGAGAGTGCCTGGTAGAATCACTGTGGCAGAATCATCAGAGCTTGCAAATGAGTGGAGAGAAGACTCATTCTTGAACACACACACACACACACACACACACACCCACCCCAGACTTGGAACCAGAAAAACAACATTCATGCAGGTGTCTACCTGTTGTCAATTGCATCACCTTGAACAAGTCTCTTAATTTCTCAATATGTGTTTTCTTATATGACAGGGGAGATACCTGATTTCAGGAGGCTATTGGTTATGTCAGATGGAATCACATGAAAATACCTTACCCACTGTGAAGTTTGATTAAAATGTTAGTTTTCATGATCTAAATCATGTTTGAGATGCAGGAAGACTAGTCTATTCTTTCACTTTTAGAATCCAATTTTCATGTAACTGGTTTCATTTTTTGTGATGTTTAATCTGACAAGCAAAAGATCTTGTTCAAAGGGGAAGGATAAATGCAATTAACTTTCCGTAAATCCGTTGAAAGTTTTCTTTTCCATCTTTTCACTGGGGAGGTGTCTGAATGTGCTTCCCTCTGTTGAGCCTTCTTTCTATAAGTGCCCCTTGAGCTGCTGAGAGCCATTTGCTTTCAGACAAGTGTTATGCTTGGTGTGTGGTTTGAATCTTATTATCATTTTTTCTACTCTATTGCTTTACTTCACCAGCTGCATCTGGGCTCCTGACGTGAACTGTGGTTAGCCCTTTTGATGGGTTTTGGACTGGCTATGCCTCCACTTCAGAATATTTCCCCAGTATGTTGCTGCTACGGTGTAGGAGTTGTGATGATATTCATTCATCCACTCAATAATCTTAAAAGAGCATCTGATATGAGCAAGTACTCTGACTACTGAGCCTGGTGGAATCGCAGATACAGAAAACATATCTCTGGCCTCAGGGAAGCTGCTGCAGAGAAATGAAACACATCCTTTCTATACAACAAGTGTAGGGGGTGAATGGTGGCCCTTCCTCAAGAGATATGTCCCCTAGAACCCATAGTGTGATTTTATTTGAAAGAAGAACTTTTGCAGGTGTAATCAAATGAAGTGTCTTGAGATCAGCGTGGATTGTCTAGCGTTAATCTCTCAGTGTGATCCCATGGATGATAGCCCATCAGGCTCCTCTGTCCATGGAATTCTCCAGGCAAGAATATTGGGGTGGGTTGCTATTCTCCAGGGGGTCGTCCTGATCCAGGGATCAAGCCAGGGTCTTCTGCACTGCCAGGTGAATTCAATACCACTGAGCCACACGGAGAGCCCAAAATGGTCTTTGCGTGTGTACTACGTCGCTTCAGTCGTGTCCGACTCTTTGTGACCCCTTGGACAGTAGCCTTCCAGGCTCCTCTGTCCATGAGATTCTCCAGGCAAGAATACTGGAGTGGGTTGTCGTTTCCTTCTCCAAAATAATCTTTGCTGCTGCTGCTAAGTCACTTCAGTCGTGTCCGACTCTGTGTGACCCCACAGATGGCAGCTCACCAGGGTCCACCATCCCTGGGATTCTCCAGGCAAGACTGGAGTGGGTTGCCATTTCTTTCTCCAAAAATGATCTTTAGGCACCCATAATTTTAGTTTCATGGGTTAGGGAGTTTGGGATCAGAACGGATGTTGTTTGCTGGTGCTGACTATGGGATTTAAGTGGTGATGTCAGTTAGCCAGTAATGGAAGCCACAGAAGCAGCTCTGTACTTCTCAGTCAAAATGTGGCCACTGTTCCCTTTAGTTCTCAAAAGAGCTGAATGAACATAAGGTACTAACATCAATGAGCAGGGCAGGTAATTATTAAGCACCTGTGAAAGTTTAAAATATTAACATTGACATGTATCAGTTTTGACTGCTTAGTTGATGACTCTGTATGACACCTGGGTGAAATAAAATTTGGAGCCTCAGAAGATACAGGGCAGTGGGAACCTGGGGGGAGGCTGTATTTATATTCACACAACAGCTCCAATGATGACTTCTAAGTTGTGCCAGAGCAAATGTTTCCCAAATATTAATACTTCCTCCTCGCCCTTCATAACAATCAGAAAGTAGTAACTATAAGATTATTGTCCCTATTTATTTCTCTAATGAGATAATCGAAGTTTAGAGCTGTTAAGCAATTTGTGCAAGTTCAGACTCTAGACATGTGCAGAGCCAGGATTTGAGCCCAGGCAGGATGACTTTGGAGAAGGAAATGGCAACCCACTCCAGTGTTCTTGCCTGGAGAGGCCCATGGACAGAGGAGCCTGGTGGGCTGCCGTCTATGGGTTGCGAAAGAGTTGGACACGGCTGAGCGACTAACACTTTCACTTTCAGGATGACTTCAGCATCTGGGCATGTATGCACTGTTGGTGGGTAGACATGGTCTGCCTCAGAATTATTAACGTATCTGTGTGATCTCAGGGAGTTGCCTGGAATCCATAGAATGAGAAATGAGTATCCCACGCTTTCTTGTCTTGAAGCTGAGGCACTAGATAGCAGGGGTTAACAGAATATTCAGGCGGAATAAGAGATTCATTACATTTGCCACAAATGAACACAGATGGACACTCTTCAAACAGAGATTCATATTGAATTTTAATGGGACTCTTCTGTGAAACACATTTGCAAGACGGATCATAGCATATTCATACTTCCCTTTAGTTTGCCAAATGTGAGATGATTAAGAAACCTGCTTGTACTTTAAATATTCTCACCATATAGATGCATATTTCAAATGTATGTCTGCAATAAATATTTGTTGAATGAATATGAATGTATATATACAAACATATATGAAGCAACATGAACATGTACATTTAATTTGACAAATATTTGTTGCGTACTTACTGAATGTAAACTTGGGATGAAGAGTGGAAGGAGTCACAGGTTTCTTTTTGCTCCCAAGGAGCTTTTTGAGGGGAGGTGAGACACTCATTGTTATTCCGGAAGTGTGGTCTCTGACCCAACAGCATTTGCGTTGAGTGGGGTGGGGCTTCTTAGACATGCACACTTTCACCTCATTATAGACCTCCTGAATCAGAGTGCTGCAGTTGGGGGTCCAGCAGGGATTGTTTCTAGAAACCTTCAAAAGGAGTCTGATGCACATGAAAGTGTCAGAAGCATTGGGCGACAGGAAAGCTTGACTGTGCTAAAGGATGCTAGAGATTACTTTCCACTGGGGACGTTTGAGAGGACTTGAAGGAGGTGGTATTTGACCAGAGCCATGGAAGACAAGTAGATTTTCACTGATTGAAATGGGTAAGAAAGGGAATAAAGTCAAAGAGAAGAGCAGGAGTCAAAATGAGCTTGTTTAGGTCAGAGTTGTAGGCAGCCTGTGGCTGAAAACCAGGATTGAAGTCAGGCAGTGACAGGCTCTGTTATTGTTAGCATTACTTTGGAAGAGTGGAAGAGAAAAGCGTATTGTACTGAAAAAGCTGATGGAAGAGAAAAGCATATTGTATTGAAACAAAAGTACGTTTGACATCTCTGTGCTGTGCTTAGTCGCTCAGTCATGTCCAACTCTTTGTGACCCCATGGACTGTAGCCCAGCAGGTTCCTCTGTCCATTGGGGATTCTCCAGGCAAGAACACTGGAGTGGGCTGCCATACCACTTCGATCTTCCCAGCCCAGGGATTGAATGCAGGTCTCCCACATTGCAGGCGATTCTTTACCATCTGAGCTAATAGGGAAGCATCTCTAGTGGACAACAAATACCCCTTTTTAAAAAATATGTATTTATTTGGCTGTGCTGGGTTTTATGACATGGAGGATCCTTTAGTTGCAGCATTTGAACTCTTAGCATTTGAATGACTTGCACATGTTTAGACATTATTCTGAAAGTAATGGGGACTCATTGAAGGATTGATGGTTTCTGAGTGGGAACTGAAATGTGACCAAAGCTACTTTCCATACCCAATAATGTAATTCAACAGATGTACTGAGTTGGTAGAACTTCAGCGGTCTTAAATCTATCCTTTTCTCCCCATTAAGAACACTTACACATTAAGAATTATTTACACATCCTGGCTGGAGCCATGACAGTTTTTGTTCTTTCTTGACTACTTTGACATATGCAACTTAATTTCAATAACTCAGCCATGCCCATGTCTCAGGGCTGTGTGTGTGTGTGTGTGTGTGTGTGTGCATGCCCACATGCTTACACGTGCTCTCTTTGCTTGTGGAGAGTCACACAGCTGCTTTTGAATTCAGCTGGGATTTAGGAAGCTGCATAAAGACAAAGAAAAATGTTGCTGCTTGCTTGTGCTTCCTTTGTTATTTGGCAATCAGAGGGGTGACTGTGCTCTGAAGTGGTGCAGGTGGCCTCTTCCGATACTAATTCCAGCATCTCAACCAGCATCACAAGAGAGTTCTCTGGAAGGGAAATAATTCTGTCCCTATTCCTGATTACTTCTATTTGTCCGGTATTGTGGGCACCTGTTTGGCCACCCACCTTCCTTTTCTTCGTTATCCACTACGTCATCTTTCTCCTTCCCCGGGTCAGCCTGTATATTTCAATCCATCCACACCCTGGATGAGCTCATTCATTCACTGGCTTTCTCTTTACAGTCCTCATTGTGTCTTCTTTTGTTGGCATAATTGATCCTCCACTTTGCAAGAGCAGGTGGATGAATCGGTTTATTACTTGGAAAAAAAAATCTTTCCTCCTCTCTCTTTTATTGCACCAATCTTACAGTCTGTCTTTGGTTCAGCAGCTTGTACTCTGCCTAAAGACTAATCTCTGTGTATCCATCGTGCCGGCGGTGAGGGAGTCCATGCTGGGTCTGCTGTTGATTGAAGATGGGGAAAGCCCACTGTATGACATAGCTGTGATTTACAGTGTTAAAGCTGGGGAGCGATTGAGTCTCAAGGGCCAGAAGTATGGATTTCGTTGACCTCATCTGCAGAAAGGCTCTTTTATTTTAGGCTTTCTTGGGGCCATCCATCTATCCCTCCCACATTTCTAATGGAATTGCAAGAAGTCATGGAGAAATTGTTGAGTCTTTTGAAGCACATTTCATCTAACACTCCAGGATTCTTGCTACACACGTTTCCCACAGTTCTGGACTTCTTGGGGGTATGAATTTACTTAGTCCAGGACTTTAAAAGTCGTATATCCAGTCTAGCTTTTAAGTGATCCAGATATTAGATTTATTTTTTGTCCTTTGAGTAGGCATTTAGACTGTAGATGAATGAATGGCCCTGTTTACTAATGTCTTTGTTAATTATGTGAAATTATACAAGGTCTCAAAAGGACATGTGAAGACTTCCCTGGTGGTCCAGTGGCTAAGACTCTACACTCCCAATGCAGGGGTTCCGAGTTCAACTCCTGGTTGGGGAACTAGGTCCCACATGCCCCCACTGAGAGTTTGCTACAACTAAATGATCCTGGATGTCACAACTAAAACGCAGCACAGCCAAATAAATAAATAAATATTTTTTTAAAAAGGACATTTGTTGTCCAATAGCGATATCAAACATATGTTTGTTTCAGTACGATATGCTTCTCTCTTCCATTCAGTAAAATGATACTAATAAAGACAGAATCAGATAAATAGGATGATTAATGATTACAACATTTTATTATTCTGATAATTTAAGCAAGGTGACCCTGACGTGTTCTCAACTCAACGTCTGTGCTTGAGTTTCTATGTTGGATGCTCTGAATTTAACAAAGGTGAATGGGATGTGATTACTGTCTTCTAGAGGGTAAAACTTGAGTGAGGAAGAGATAGAATATGTGTGTGTGTGTGTGTGTGTGTGTGTGTCTGTATTATTTTTAAAATCTACAGAAGCCCCTTGGGGGAAGTATGAAGAACTGAGGATATTGATAAATATAGAAGAGCAAAGAGATTCTAGCAGAGTAAAGGACATGGAGAAGGGAGAGTACAGGATTTCTGCCTCAGAGTTGGAGGGACCGGTGATTCTGAGTAATGGTAAGCTGTAGTCTGGAAAGGTAGACGGGGAAGGAGAGGTGACATAGGATTTGATTTGGTAAGCAGTGGGGAATCATGAATGATTTCAAACAGAGGTTGACAAACTATGGCCCAGAGACCAAATCCAACCCACCGTCTGTGTTTGTGAATAAAGTTTTATTTGAACATGACCGTTCTCACTCCCGCATCTCTGTATTGTCTGCAGCTGCATTCCTGCATCAGGGGTGGTATTGAATAATTGTGATAGAGGCTGTCTGGCCACAAAGCTGAAATATTTGCCAGTGGCCCTTCATGGAATCTGGATGATGCCTCACTCACTTCCCTAAAGTACCGCATTCTTCTGTGCCAGGAGAGGTGATCCAAAGAATGGTGGTGAAATCTTAGATGCTTCTTAGAGTAGCAGTTTTCCACTTAGAGACTTAAATATTGGGTTGGTCAAAAATTCATTCTGGTATTTCCATACAATCTTGTGGAAAACCCAATGAACTTTTTGGCCAACACAATATTTGAACGAATGAAGGAGTGTATATATATTTCTGTTAAGATATCATGGTAGTAGGAGGAGGTTTTGCTTTTTTCAGGCTTCCCTGTGGCTCAGCTGGTAAAGGATCTGCCTGCAATGCAGGAGACCTGGATTCGATTCCTGGGTTGGGAAGATCCCCTGGAGAAGAGAAGGCTACCCTCTCCAGTATTCTGGCCTGGAGAATTCCATGGCCTATACAGTCCATGAGGTCACAAAGAGTCGGACACGACTGAGCTGCTCTCACTTTCACTTTTTTCTGGACAGAAGGCCAATGTGAGAGTCGTTAGAGGACAGTGTCCCTTTTGGACCACCTTCTGTTTTTCTGGGGAAAGATATCTGAAAATACCTGGGCAAGTTTGTCACCAGAAGTAACTCAGGAAGGACAAAGCTACAGTCTTGATGGACTTTGGCCATGTCACCTCTCAAACATTCAAGGCAGGCCTTCCTCTGCTTACATTAACTTGCCACCACCTCTCTGCCCTAGCTAGCACCCAGTCCTCAAAGACGACATGTTTCTCTCAAGTAGTTACTCAAAGCTTCCTTCTATGCACTTTTCAGTTTATTTACCAATTGTAGATGGGGGTGGAAGGAGGAAGTCCCAATTAATCCAAGGTTATTTGACATATGCAAATTCCTTGTTTGGTTTTGTTTCTTCATCAACAACTTCTTTCGCTCTCAGTGGATGGCTTGTAATTTATTAGTTTATACTTGGTGACCTTTTAAAAATAATTTCTGCATGGTTAACTCACATAAAAGTTATAGCATTTAGCTCATGTCATATGGCTTTGTAAATTTTCAGTGGCAGAGACTATATTCTGACTTTATTTAATGCAGCAGTGGGATCAAGGTGCCTCTCTGAGGTGTACAAGGGTGGAGAATGAGCACCTGTCCTCCCCTCCCCTCCTTTGGAATACGAATAGTATTTATAGCTGGAATAATTACAAAATTTCATAAGGGCACCAGCATAGCACAGTAAAAAAAAAAAAAAAAAGTGTTGACATATTTATCAAGTACTTAAAAGTTAAACTTCTAGAGAACTCCCAAGCTCATCAATGCCCCTTGTGCAGAACTGGAGAATCTCAGTTGAGAGAATTCAGAGAAATGTTTAGGCATCTATATAAGTGCATTAAAAAACATCTGGTCTTTAAATGAGGCCTTTGAAGAAGGCAATGGCACCCCACTCCAGTACTCTTGCCTGGAAAATCCCATAGACAGAAGAGCCTGGTAGGCTGAAGTCCATGGGGTCACTAAGAGCCAGACACGACTGAACAACTTCACTTTCTCGTTTCACTTTCATGCATTGGAGAAGGAAATGGCAACTCACTCCAGTGTTCTTGCCTGGAGAATCCCAGAGACGGGGGAGCCTGGTGGGCTGCCATCTATGGGGTTGCACAGAGTCAGACACGACTGAAGCGACTTAGTAGCAGCAGCAGCAGTTTGAAGAATGATAGAAACATGGCTAAACTTCCCAGGGAACTTGAAGCTGGGCCAGCGAAGGCATGAATGGTGTTGGACTTTTATTACATGTATCTCCAATTTATCGTCACGGATAAGAACCAGAAAGGAAAGGTGGCAGGAACTCTTCACATTAAGCAGAGATGCATAATCATCTTCAAAGGGTGCTGTCCAAAGCACATTTGGTGTGTCACACGTGTGTGTGTGTGTGTGTGTGTGTGTGTGTAGATCTGGCTGATATATCTTCAGTTCAGTTCAGTCGCTCAGTCGTGTCCGGCTCTTTGCAACCCCATGGACTGCAGCATGCCAGGCCTCCCTGTCCATAATGCACGCCTGGAGCTTACTCAAACTCATGTCCATGGAGTCGGTGATGCCATCCAACCATTTCATCCTCTGTCATCCCCTTCTCCTCCTGCCTTCAATCTTTCCCAGCATCAGGGTCTTTGCCAATGAGTCAGCTCTTCGCATCAGGTGGCCAAAGTATTGGAGCTTCAGCTTCGACATCAGTCCCTCCAATGAATATTCAAGATTGGTTTCCTTTAGGATGGACTGGTTGATCTCCTTGAAGTCTAAGGGACTCTCAAGAGTCTTCTCCAACACCACAGTTCAAAGGCATTAATTCTTCGGCACTCAGCTTTCTTCACAGTCCAACTCTCACATCCATACATGGATATATCTCACTGTAGGTTATATTTCGAGGATTCACAGTTTTGTCCTCTTTGGTTTTCTCCGTATTCCATCGCTATTATCTTTCTAACAAATGACTCATTTTGCCCACATGTTTTTGTAAGCCTATTGTTCTGATTGAAAATAATTAGAATGATTGATAATTATGTAGCAGCTTCAGTGCCTTTGCCTGCTCGTTTACCATAGACTTTCAGGGGAACAGCTTAGTCGAGTGTAGGTGTTCTCAATTAAAATATTGAGAAAAGCTGTGAGGTATCTTGCAATGTTTGAAAACGACTTTTAAAAAATCTACAGTAAGTTCTCCAAACGCTCCTGCTCTGGTATTCCAGTGCACTTCTTGCAGAGCGAGTCACAGGATCAGAGGGAGGAACCAGCCCAAAGGCTGGCTTTGTGTGAGAGCGCAGGTCATCTGAGTGAGCAGCATCTCTCGCTGGGAGCTGGAGGAAAGGCGGTGGGATATTTTCCTCGAGGAAATGCAACTTCAAAAGTGAGATGGGATGAAGCTGTTCTGGAGACACAGGGATGGCCAACAACGACCCCTTGGCAGCCACTTCTTTCACCCTTTGTTCTGAGGAACCAGGGACGGGAGAAAAAGCAGTAAGAGAGGGCAGAAGAAGGGGAAAAGGAGAATATCGCACAACGGCGTGCGCTCCCTGAGAAATGAAGAAATACCTCGGACACTGAGCCGGGGCCCCTGGTGACGCCCAGCCCCAGTATCAGGATCGGGTCTTCCTTATGCTTTAGGTGGTTTCACCTGGGAAGATTTTACTCACCTGTATCATGTTTATCAGATGGGAAGTGCGACATCTGACACGTGGCATGCAGTAGAAATTCACCAGAATGTGTAAATTTGCTGGTGTGAGCTCTTGGGTTGATCTCTGCCCCACCAGCCCAGGTTACATTTTTCTTATGGGGATTTGCAGTCTTTGACACACTGGATTTGGGAGCTTGAAGAGTTATTATGGTTTATGGATGCCCATCATTTTAAGGTAATCTTCAGTCTTTACAGAATTGGTGAAACATGTTCACATTTATGAGAACAAAGAGGACATTTTAGCTGGCGCAGTATCATTTTGCATCTCATATACATGCTCAGCATAATCAGTTTTGCGAATCTAAAGCAAAAGCCTCTGAGATGTCCCTATAAAAGTACTGATGCACGAAGTCTTATTTTGAAAAGAAAATACGTCAAATTCTTTTCTGCCTTGATTTTGATGTGTCAACCTTTAATCTTCCTTTTTGCTTTTAAAGAAGTGATATCATTCTTTCGAATGAGACAAGGTTGAACTTTGTCCATACTTGCCTTGAGTTCAGACCTGTCATCTCCTCTTCCTCCTGCCTTTAAGGAACTGTAGGAAATCAACCTGGAAACATTATTTTCTCTGTAATTGTCATTATCTATTTTCACTTTGGTTCCCTTCAATTTAATTAGTGAAGTACTTTGTCCTCTTCATCTAAAAACAATTGAAAAGACCACCATGAACATTTTGGAACATTGCTTCTATGCCAGCATCCCTGCTTAGTTCTCTACATGGTCTGACATTTCATTTTCATCGCAAGAACCAAGGAGTGAGTCGTTGTGTCATTTCCATGTTTGCAGATGAGGAGACTGAGGCTTCAAGTGGGTCATTGGCTTGTGGCTAAGATCTCAGGAGCCAAAGAGCCTGGGTTAGAAGCCTGAGGAATTTGACTTCCTGAGACCTTTGCCTGCTTCTGAGTCCAGTGGGCTCATGCCTCAGGCTCACCTTTCACTCTGGATTTCTGTCCTCTTTCCCATTTATGGAGTCCCCATCTATTTATCGAAGATGGCATGCACTTTCATTTATTTTTTTTTTCCTCTTTTTTTAACTGTCACTATTACATGTTTGGTGCAGAGTTAAGGATCTCCAAAGATGAACTTTGCCTGGAAATCTCACGCTGTTTCTTCTGCAGGGTATCTGTCAGCAAAGCCCTGGGACGTAGGTGAATCCATGTAATATCGTTAAGAACTTCTTTACTCTGCAAAAAATGAAACAATATCTATGTTTTCATAGATATTAATTTATGAATGTTCTTTACTTTAACAGACATTTCCTGAAACTCAAGAATAAAACTAGCACATCCCCACGTTTGGGTTGACCCAGGAAGAAGGGAGAAAGTCTGGGAAGTGGAGGGATGAGGACGCTTGCTGTTAGCATCACTGTGATCCATTATTTAAACTGCAGTATTTCTTGGTGTCTGTTCTTGCTATACTATTCCTCAAAGCAACTTTACCAGGTAGATTTGATAAGTCCTATTTCACAGATGCATAAGACCAAGGAGATCCAGTGGCTTGACTAAGGTCCCAGAGGCATTGTGGGCTGGGTGGAAATTTCCAGCAGGTCAGGTCTGAACCCCTGGTTCTTTCCCCCATGTATGGTCACGTTGCATCTTTCAATTAATAATTCTGTCCTTTCTCTCACCCACCTCCCAGATCTACCTCTAAAAGAATGACTATGAATATTTGTTTCCATGTGCTAATAATACTTTAAGAAGTAATCTCTTTCTCAATCAAGGCCAACTCTCAAGCCTGGGTATCCTTCCAGGGAAGGATTTGTGTCTAATTTTCTCTCCATTTCGTTCTGTACAGGTGTCCATGTTTATGGACCCAACCTTGCAACTTTATTGATACATTCCTTTATTCTTCTATTTTATGCCACATACCATGGCCCTAACCCACAGCTATTT
The DNA here is from genome assembly GCA_006408695.1 of Aepyceros melampus. Taxonomy (NCBI): domain Eukaryota; kingdom Metazoa; phylum Chordata; class Mammalia; order Artiodactyla; family Bovidae; genus Aepyceros; species Aepyceros melampus. The sequence continues at coordinate 7,224 of SJXQ01004947.1, read as the reverse complement.
CTTTGTATTTCTATTCAAATATTTTGCGTGCCTGTATTTTATCCTACCAACTAAACAGTCTGTGTTTTTAAGAGACAGCCTATGAATTTTCTGTTCTTGTTCCCAAGCTTGATGTTATAGTTTATGAAATGAGAGTCTAACAGTAGGATCTGTGTAAAACGTAATTATTTTGAGAGTTGATGATACAGTCCCCACCAAAGTTAACCATGGGCTTTCCAGGTCACACTAGTGGTAAAGAACCTGCCTGCCAATTCAGGAGATGAAAGAGACCCGGGGTTGAATCCCTGGATGGGAAAGATCTCTTTGAAGGGGGCATGGCAACCTACTCTAGTATTCTTGCCTGAAGTATCCCATGGACAGAGGAGCCTGGCAGGCTGTGGTCCATGGGGTTGCAAAGAGTCAGACATGACTTTAGTGACTCAGTATGCATGCAAAGTTAAGTGCAGCTTGTGAGTGTGAACGTCAGTCAGTTGTGTTGGACTCTTTGCAACTCCATGGACCATGCAATCTATGGAATTCTCCAGGCCAGAATACTGGAGTGGGCAGCCATTCCATTTCTATAACCTGGAGGAAGCCAGGAGTAAATTTTGACTCCTCCACACTAGATGTGTGTCTGGCCACTTTTGTTATCATGAAAGTGAAAGTTGCTCAGTCGTGTCTGACTCTTTGTGACCCCAGGGACTGTATTATACAGTCCGTGAAATTCTCTAGGCAAGAATACTAGAGTGGGTAGCCTTTTGCTTCTCCAGGGGATCTTCCCAACCCAGGGATTGGACCCACGTCTCCCACCTGCAGGTGGATTCTTTACCAGCTGAGTCACAAGGGAAGCCCAAGAATACTGCAGTGGGTAGCCTATCACTTCTCCAGAGGATCTTCCTGACCCAGGAATCAAAATGGGGTCTCCTGCATTGCAGGTGGATTCTTTACCCACTGAGCTATCAAGGAAGCCCTTTGTTATTATCAGTTCAGTTCAGTTGCTCAGTCGTGTTTGACTCTTTGTAACCCCATGAATCGCAGCACGCCAGGCCTCCCTGTCCATCACCAACTCCTGGAGTTCACTCAGACTCAGGTCCATTGAGTCAGTGATGCCATCCAGCCATCTCATCCTCTGTCGTCCCCTTCTCCTCCTGCCCCCAATCCCTCCCAGCATCAGAGTCTAGAGAACCCTGCCCCCTTTGCCTGACCCTTAAACTAAAATGCCTTTGTTAGGCTCACAGGGAGATAATCTGACCCTCTCACCTGTTAATGACTGTAAGAAAAAGAAACACATCCCCTTGCCTGTGGTTTGCCATTCTAGGAGATATTTGCAAGAATTAAATGGCCTTTTTACTTTGTTTCCTCACCTCCCGCATCTCCAATCCATCAAAGAACCTGGCATACAACCTCGGGCAAGATGGTTATTTTGAGACATTAATCTGCCATCTTCTGGGTCACCTAGCCTTTTGAATAAAGTCATATTCCTTGTCTTGACACCTCATCCCTCTGTGGCTTGCAGAGCAAGCTTGGACTCAGAAACACTTCTTACCTCTAGCTAACGTGTGGGATCCTTACCGATTATTAAAAGCCTGAGCTTTTCCTCTCCCTAGTTTGTTAACTTGATCTTCTCTTTTCCCCATCCTCCCCTCGCATATGCAGGATGGAGGTGACACTTGAGTCTGAGCCAGCGATCCATCTTACTCAAGGCCTATTTGAAGGATGTCTCAGATATAAAGAGGCTAGAAATAGAGACTGAGAGTTTGATTCCAGCATGAAAACCGGGCATCAGTAATGATCCACCTTTTGGTGTGTTAAATAGACTCTGGCATCAGCTAATTATTTCTGCAAGACTGAAGGATTTTGATCAAAATAGACAAGCGGACAAAGGGATTTGCAAAGAATTCTATTTCCTGGTTCACAGGCATGCTAGCAAGGAGGCCTTGTGTAGAACCTCACACTCTGGCTCCCTCTAGTGACGACATCTAAACATGTCTCACTTTGTGCGGCCATTACTGAATGAAAAAAATACTCTTAATTGACATTAAGACCTTATTGCCAATTTATGTTTTCACCTAGAATGTGTTTGGCCAATTCTTATGTATTTATGTTTTCTAAGTTTACCTAATTTTGAATTATCTATGATGCACTGATAAGTATAATAGACATCTTATATTAAAATAGGCTATTTAAAAATGCCATTTAATGTTTGCTTGGAGGCATTTAAAGTAGTAGGAATAAAGAAAAAGGAGAAACGGAAAAAGGAGGAGGCAGAAGTGGAGAAGGAGAGGTTCGAATGCCGAAACAAAGCAAATCAATGTTTTATTCTAAAACATTCTTTCTTAATCACCATACCTGGACAATGACCTCCAGATTCTTTCATGGTTTCTCATGGACTGTAGAATGAAATTTGCTGTGTTTACTTGATGTGCAAGGCGCTTTACTGTCTGACATTTGCCTGCCTGAGTCCAGATTCAACCTTACAACTGCCCACCTTGGATTTTATGCTCCCAAAACACAAACCATTGCAATTCACTGAACAAGTCAATGCCTCTCACAGCTGTGACTGTGTATTCTGTGTACTTCATCCGTCTGGATCCTGGGGGCTGATTCTCATCCTCCGGTGAACTCATGCTCAGCCTTCAAGCCTCAGCTCGCCTGCCTCTCGCTCTGTGAGGTTATCCTTGATTTCTCCGACAAGGCTGAAACTGCTCTCTGCTCATTTTCCACAGCACTGTGTTATACTGAGTTCTTATTTTGTACTAGCCATTCCCTTTCTCCTCTCTAGACCTACGTTCTGAGAACAGAAACCATGAGGTCTTATCTTTCTAGTCTAACTTTAGCATGGGGGCCTAAGAAAGTGTATCAAACGACATCTTTCCCAATTCCTGAAATGTTGAACTAACATGAAGATTAAAATCTTTTTCAGGTGATGCTGAAATTTCTGTTGTTGTTTAGTCATGTTTGACTCTTTGTGACCCTGTGGACTGTAGCCTGCCAGGCTCCTCTGTCTATGGGATTCTTCAGGCAAGAATACTGGAGTGGGTTGCTACGTCCTCCTCCAGGGAATCTTCCCGACTCAGGGATCAAACCTGTGTCTCGTGTACTGGCTGGCGGATTTTTTACCACTGAGCCACCGGGAAACCCGCTGAAATTTCTAGCTCACCTAAAAAGTGACTTTTTATTATACTTTTAAAGTCTTTATACACTTCACTTTTTCTTTTAGAGAAGAATTGGTATTACTGACATTAGTGAAGAACGTCGTGACCTTTTGGACCCTGGGGATGTGTGACTGATGTCTAAAACAACATGTCATGATAGGCACCATTTGTCAACTGGCTCAGCTTTATAATAAGCCTTGAATGAAGGGCTATTTAAAGAAAAACATGCATTTCTTGCCTTGTCAACAGTTATTGGGCTTCTCCGCACGCCTCAATGAATGGGGAATGACCTCGGAGACAAAGTCTTAGGTGATGCCCGTGCCTGTTACAGCACAGGAATAGGTCCCACTTCCTGTATACTTGCTTGATTCCAGGCGCTTTATCTGCATCATCACAGCTTACCCTTTACCGCCCACCATATGATGTAGGGATGAGAATTATGTATGTTTATTTGCAGATAAAACTGTGCCTCAGAGATTAAGTGATAAATTCAAGATCATTTGAATAGTAAAAGGAGGACTGAGACTCAAAATCAGGCTCTCTGTTTATAAGGCCGGGCTCTCTCTCGAACCGTGGTTCTCAACCACGGGTGACTTTGCGTCTCCGGGGATACTGGGCCTTGTCTGGAGATGTGTTTGATTGGTACAGCTGGGGGATGGGGTGTTGCTGGTATCTAGTGGCAGAGGCCAGAGATGCTGCTAAACATCTCGAATGTGTAGGAGGAATTACGCAGCCTGAGATGGGGCTTCCCTGGTGGGGCAGTGGCAAGAGCGTCTGCCTGCCAGGACAGGAGACACGGGTTTGATCCCTGGGTCAGAAGATCCTCTGGAGAAGGAAATGGCAACTCACTCCAGTATTCTTGCCTGGAAAATGTCATGGACAGAGGAGCCTGGCGGGCTACAGTCCCTAAGGTCACAAAGTGTCGGACATGACTGAGCACACACAGACACATCACATCACGAGATGCGAATAGTCCTCAGGTTGAAAAAGCCTGTTTAATAGGAACAAGCCAGGTGGGAATTCATGGCAACTGAGTTTATAGGCTGTAGAGATGATTCCCCCAAGTTTATGAATGGACTCCTGACCTCTCAGTAGAATCTTAACTTCTTACTTGCAACTCTCAGGAGGTCACTTTGATTTGAATGATTTTGCCGTCAGTTCCAACCCAGGATCTGCGAATTCAAAGTGCCTGCCACCCCTTAGTTCTCCCTTGGTGGTTTCATCCTTTGTATCAGAAGCTCCACTTCCCTTTGGCCAGACTGGGAACTTGGGTTCATTTCCCCTTCTCTTTTGTACTCTTCTTTCCACTTTCCCTGTCACTGTGTCCTCTCCAAATGGTAACTGAATACTGATGACCATTTTCTAAGCTGGTTTTCACAGTTTCTATTTGCCCACCCTAACCCTGACCTAGAGGCTTCCCTGTTGGCTCAGCTGGTAAAGAACCTGTCTACAATGCAGGAGACCTGGGTTCAGTCCCTGAGTTGGAACGATCCCCTGGAGGAGGGCACGGCAACCTACTCCAGTGTTCTTGCCTGGAGATTTCCACAGACAGAGGAGCCTGGCGGGCTACAGTCTGTGGGGCTGCAAAGAGTGGGACACGACTGAGCGACTAAGCATGCACAGTGCAACCCTGACCTTGGGCATCTCCATGTCTTGTGGCGTTCCTGCAGGAGTCTTCCAGCTGGTCTCGCTGACTCCATTCTTCTCTTCTATATTATCTTGCACCATCACCAGGTTACCTTCTAGACTAACTCTTTGGCCTCACGTCCTTTAGTATCACCTCCTGTCTTTGATACTGTGCAGAATGCATCTGGCATCAAAGATCCCTCAGGATCTGACCCACCTCTGTCTTCCCAGCTCTGTCTGCCTCCTCTGAATTGCCACCCCACCTTTCCTTGAGCACCCCATGGTCCTTCCTGTGCCCATACTGTGGTCTCCAGATGGATTTGCCCTAGTTGTCCACCACCTACCCCTAAGACCTGATATGATCATTGACATTGCCTTTAATTCTTCCTCTTTTCCTTACCACTTATGTTGGCTATGTTCTTCCTTTGAATATTATTTAAATTGTTTATGCATTTGTATTGCATCTTTCCAACTGGACAGCCTTATTTTGTTTCAAAGGAAAACTTACAAATTTTTCATTTTCTTTCCCAGTGCCTGATATCATAATTTGTTGAATAAAAATCTTAACTGTGTGATCTCAGTAAAATGAAATCATTTTGAGAGTTAATCATCTATAAAATGGTAAAAAAATGACAATGTGTCATTCATCTACAAAGCCTATTAATATTCTCCCCATCTGAAAGATTACCCATAATCTAGAAATAATTTTTTATGGAGAATACTTAGAAATAGTGAAACTAAAGTTGATAGTTTATGTGTTATATAAAAAATCATTGCATTGGGGGATTTTTGTAATTGTTACTTAAGGCAACATTTTTTTTTAAAAGCAAATGTTTGGTGGAAGGGGAAATTGAAAATATGAAGGGCAATGGGAAAAATAGGATCATTTATATTTTTTTTTAGGACTTCCCTGATAGCCCAGATGGTAAAATGTCTGCCTACAATTCAGGAGACCCAGGTTCAAACCCTGGTCAGGAAGATCTCCTGGAGTAGAGAATGGCAACCCTCTCCAGCATTTTTGCCTGGAAAATCCCATGGACGGAGGAGCCTGGTAGGCTACAGTCCATGGGGTTGCAAAGAGTCAGACATGACTGAGCGACTTCACTTTCTTTTCTTTCTTATTTTTATTAGGGGAATGGTAGATAAAATTAAAAACAATTATTTTCAGTTTAAAACAGATAATCGTTTAAAAGCAGTTCTCTCTGTCATTGATAGACAATTAAGTCATAAAAATCAGACTGATCTGTTGAACTTGATTATGGCACAGTTCTAGTTATTATTAAAAGATAAAACTTCAGTGATAGTAACAGTGGGGCGGGGAGCTCTGTTACATAATCTGAATGACTGTAGCTTCAGTAAACCCCATTCACACTCACTGAAGGCTGTCACATTTTGGCCCTGGTCAAATTTTCCAGTTTTGTTTCCCAGCATTACTTTTCACACTGTGCCCTGCACACCAGCCAAACCGGCCGCCAACTAACTCCCCCTGTGTTCTCCCATCTCTACTGCTTCCGTTGTTTCTTCCACCCAGAATGTTCTTCCCCGAAGTTTCCCCGATGTTGAAACCCATTCCTGATGCCACTTACTTAAAACCTACGCCACCAACTCACTTTCCTTTATCCTAGTAATAATCAGACCTTTCTCTGAACTCCGTTACTCATCACTATTATTAATTCTTTACCTTTCTATGATATTCAGTTGGTACAAATGAACATGATTCACTTTTCCCTCACACAGAATTTCTTTAGGGAAATGATTGTCTCCAATGCCTCTTATCCCCCTGACCCTATGGAAATCCATGGCCTTAACGACAGAAAGGGCAGTAATTGCCCTGGCCTCAGTGACTAGATTCAGAAAGTTTAGTCACTCAGAACCTAGTCATTCATTTTCTCTGGCCCTCTTCTCCCCTTTCTCTTCTCTTTGCAGTTTGGTTTCTTTCTTTCAGAAATACTGTCCTCACAAGGCTGGAGCCATGGCCTTGGCAGAGGCAGGCTTACAGACTTATAAACATACTACCGGAGAGGAAGGAAAATGTTTCCTGCTAAATCCACTTAAAAACAAATAGTGTATTTTTGAGATTAGTTGTCAGTTGTTTCACTTGTTATTATTTTCTCCCATTCAGAAGGCTGTCTTTTCACCTTGTTTATAGTTTCCTTTGTTGTGCAGAAGCTTTTAATTTTAATTAGATCCCATTTGTTTATTTTTGCTTTTATTTCCAGTATTCTGGGAGGTGGATCATAGAGGATCCTGCTGTGATTTATGTCAGAGAGTGTTTTGCCTATGTTCTCCTCTAAGAGTTTTATAGTTTCTTGTCTTACATTTAGATCTTTAATCCATTTTGAGTTTATTTTTGTGTATGGTGTTAGAAAGTGATCTAATTTCATTCTTTTACAAGTGGTTGACCAGTTTTCCCAGCACCACTTGTTAAAAAGATTGTCTTTAATCCACTGTATATTCTTGCCTC
>SJXQ01004946.1:262530-292563 GCA_006408695.1 Aepyceros melampus | reverse complement strand
TGGAGTAACTTGAGCTGCCTGTATATTGAAGCTCAGGGGTGTGGTCCTGTGTTGCTGATGAATTTGCATGGTATGTCTTACTCTGGAACTTGTTGGCCCTTGGGTGGTGCTTTTAACTTTAATATCCCTGATGACAATGAGGGATATGGTCGAGCAACTCTGTATGTAGTTTATTGGCTTGCTGTACACCTACTCAGTAAGTTTCTGTTCAAATATTTTGCAAATTTAAAATTAAGTTGTTTATCTTCTTAATAAATTGTATGAGTTATATATTCTGGATTCCGTCCTGTGGCAAAGTATTTCTCTTGCAGTAATTTTTTCTTTCTCTCTTTGGATTTTCATTCTATTTAACTGAGAAAACAAAATCCATAGGTCTTCATAAGTAACTTAAGTCTACTATCAATGATAATCAGAGCAAAGAGTGCAGGTAAAATATAATAAAATGCAGGTAATTGTCAAGACTAATTATTTTTAATTAAGTGTTTCTATCATTTCAAAGTTCAAGAAAAACTTGAGTTGCCAAGAGATTAAAAAATGTGCATAGTGTCAGCATGCATGGTATGATATAGGAAAGTAGATGATAATTTTATATTCATTTAATATATGAAAAGAATGTTCTAATATCAGAATTATCCAAAGACTAACATTTTTGAAATAATTCATTCACTACCTGTTAAAAACTCACTCTTAAAATATTCAAAATATTTTCAAAAGCAAAATAACTTTTTGAGAACAGTAGCCTTTAGTGTTTTTTTTTTCTTCTTCTTTGATCTGGTTTACTGTAAGACAGTGTTATTTTCATATAAGATTCTACATTAATATGTTATAATACATGGTTCCAGTTGAAATGTACAATGAAAATCCAGCCTGACTTTTCAGATAATTGTGGATATTCTTCTTTATACTTCCCCAATATGTTAGGTGCAATGTGGTGCTTCCTGCTATAATGTTTAACTCTGAGGAAAGAATAGAGGGAAATAGAAAGGGAAGAATAGCAGGGAGTGAAAGTAAATTCAAAGAGCTATACTTACCTGTAATATTCTGTATACTTTACTTTACTTTAAAAATCTGGAGAATATCTTTAAAAATATGCAGATGGGTATCTATCTCATGAAGTCTCAAAAATCGGTGTCATAGATCTCTGTGTAAATCTTCTCAAAATAATGTTTTCAAACATGGCTTTGTTAATGCAAAGGTAAATCAGTAATTATTTCAGAAAAAAAATGTTGCTTGAATTTTAATCTTGACAATTTACCTAAGAAATTTACCCTGTTTTGTAATAATTAAGAAAATTAATTGCAATGAATTAAAAATAAAACTCTGAGGTAATGAAAATACAGGCAAGTATAATAGCATTGACAAAAGAAGTTTAAATTCTGAATATGAAAACATAGAGAGATACAGATTAATGTACATATATATATATATAATTTGAAAATAACCACAAAACTGAAAATAAGATTTTCTTTTAGATGACATATTCAAGAGCAATTGATAAAATTAAATTTTAACACTATGTGAAAAGCCAACCAGTAGGAAGAACAGGACCAGCTGTAATGAAATGACTGATTTCCTACTTTCAGGGCTGACTAGGTCTGTGACTTGGAATACCTATCATCTGCTTCTAACAAGTTCTGAAGCGATTGGGAAAAATCATTGGAGTTATATGAGTCCCTATGAGTCCGGGAGTAAGTTGATCACAGCTAGATCTAAATGATGAATTAATTTCACAGTGCTATGTAAATAATTTAGCACCCTGGAAGCCTAATTTATTTTCCTCTTTCCCATTTAACAAAGGAGAATAAAAACATTGTAGATTCCTTTGTTAAAAGTTCACATCCCCACACCAGAGCCAAATAGGCAGTGTAGGAGTGAGCAGGACTCCCACAAGCTCCTCCCTCTTGCATATTAATCTGTTATCTCCAATAGCAGAGTTGTCTCTGTGTCTCTTCTATGGAACTGGTGTGCAATGCTTCTGGGAGAACACTTACCAAATCCGTAGGCAAGAAATCTTTGGAAATTGTTATTTTTTTGTATCTCTCTTTCATTGTTACTTGACAGGTAGAAGGATTTGAGGCATTTACCTATTTTGGTGGAGAACTTAAGTGATCACTTTGATCAATGATGTCAATAGAATTTCATTTTTGTTAAGATTTTAATGCTTTCAAGTGCTTTTACCTACATTATTTCATTTGCTTTTTATCACATGTCTAGGGTGAAGATGAATTTATTTTAAAATTTAGGAGAATAAGACATTTAGAGACTTGCAGAAGCTCCTAAGGAAACACTAACAAAAGAAGAGCTTGAATCTCAGTTATTTTGACCCTTTTCAAACACTCTTCATAAGATACCTTGTTTCTCATGATAAGCAGTGCTAGGGGCACTTGAAATAATACTTCTTAAAAATAATAACTCCAGTAGAATGTTGCTCTAGAAACATCATTGGTAAACAAACACATTAATTCAGAATTTATCTCTCAAAAGACAATCACATCAAATCATAATTAACAAATCTGTATATTAAATTTCCCCTGTTTAATCTAGTGTATGGTTTCTACTTCTTGATTAGACAGACCCAGACTGCTAGAGCTCTCAACTCACATACTGTGGATTTGTCAAACTTGTCACATAAGGGCAATTCCAGACACTTGTTTAAATTCAAAAATATAAATTTTTTTTCCAATAAATTCATTGCTTTCTCTCTCTCCTTTGCTCCAGGGGTACTATCTACACACAAGGCATACTAATGGACTCTTATAGCTTAAGAACAAATACTCTGTTTGATATTAGCATCTGTTTAAACTTAAGCATCTATTCAATTATGCACTTTCAAGAAATTCTAAATTCTTTTACTGTCTTACTTTTCTTTCTCTGCAGGAAGCACTCAGCAAATATGTGTGGAAAGAATACATAAAGAGCCACTGAACTCTACTGTGTGTGCTTGGGCCCACCTTCTATAGTCATTAAAAATGATAGAAATTGCAGGGAAACAGTTACAGATTCTCATTAAATACTTAAAGAATTTTCCTAATAACTGAACATATTAATGATTTGAAAGATAATACAATACCCTAAATTTATTCTTTCCTTGATCATCCTCCATGACACTCTATTTATCTTTTTACTTGAAAAGAAATTATCTTTTGAAAGAACATACTTTTTCTTCATGTCCCCGTACTACATGTACACGCTTAATGTACCTATGAAAAAATGCAATGCTCAAATAACAATGTATTTGATGTGTATATATATTTAGCCACCTCCTATAGTTTTGACTAGCTTATTGACTTCTTTAAATCAAACCACTTAAATCATTTAACAAACATCCACCTAATTGCTCATTTGGACTATGTTACTATGTATTTTTGTTCTAAGAATTAAGCTACTGAATTCACTGAGTTATTTGAATTTTTCAGGATTAGAAGGCATTAAAGCAATTTTAATTTATTTTAATTGATTTATTTCAACACTGGCTTTATATTTGTGACAAATATTTTCCTTTAAAACATTCTTTTATTAACTTTGAAATTTTTAACTAAATAGGAGATAGAAACTTCATTATTCCCTTATAGGAACTCCTTTCCTGTTCTTAATGTTTAAGGATGACAATATTGCTTTGATAAGATTTTAATCAAACCTGCATACATAAGACCCATGTCTGGTACTCAGAAGAAATAGCCATGTTTGTCCTTGAACAACTACTCCCATGATGTGTACCCTCAAGATGGGTGTCAGTGTTTTAGATATAGAAATTACTGTTTTTCTTGGCCTGGAAATGTCTGATTATATTTAAATAGTATATACATGAGGCTTAAAACACCCCATATGTGTGTGTGTGTGTGCTCGGTTGCTCAGTTTTGTCTGACTTCTGTGACCTCATGGACTGTAGCCTGCCAGGTTTCCCTGTCCATGGAATTTTCCAGGCAAGAATAGTGGAATGAGTTGCCATTTCCTACTCCAGGGGATATTCCCAGCCCAGAAATCGAACTGCCTTTCTTGTGTCTACTGCATTGGTAGGCAAATTCTTTACCACTAGTGTCACCTGGGAACCCTAAGATTTCATTAAATAGTTCAAGATTTATGGTGAAAACTTTTATTCTCTCTGTATATTTATGAAAAGAGTAGGTTACTTTTAGAATGCTGTATATAATTTACATGATTTATCAAAGTTATATATGTCTGTAATATGTAGACTAATTTTTTTGCTTGGAATACTCCATGTGAAAAATTATAGTGGAAAATTGATATATCAATACATTAACATCACTAAGATTGAGACTTTAAATTTTAAATGATCTAATCAGCTAAATTCTCCAGTAAATCACTTGAAGCTTGGAGTAAGTCACTTAAGTCATCCTGTTGGTTCTTTTAAGCCATTACAGGTTCCATTTCTACTCAACAGGCTTATTAGTAAAAATAGAATTCTTTTATGATTAAATTTTTGCTGCCTATGCTTCTTCTCTGTTTTTTCTTGCTCTCTACTTGACTGCAAACTATGGAGGACGTGGAAGACCTCCCAAGAACACTTCACTAAAATCCTAGATGTGAACCCAATTCAATATAAAACAACAACAACAGAATAGGCAAAAGACCTGAACAGACATTTTTCCAAGAAGACAGACAGCCAACAGGAACATAAAAAAAGTTCATATCACTCATCATCAGAAAAATGTAAACCAAAACTACAATGACTTATCACCTTACACCTGCTAGAATCCCCATCATCAAAAAGTCTACAAATAACAAACATTGGCAAGGATGTGAAGTAAAAAGGATCTTTGTATACTGCTGGTGGGAATATAAATTAGTGCAACCACTGTGGAAAGTAATAGGGAGGTTCCTCAAAAAGCTAAAAATATAACTACCATATAGTCCAGCAATTCCTCTCAGAATATATACCCAAAGGAATCAAAATCAAGAAGATACATGCATTGCAATATTCATAACAGTGTTATTTACAATAAGCAAGATATAGAAGCAGCCTAAATGTCCATCAACAGATGAATGAGCAAAGGAGATGGTGTGTGTGTGTGTGTGTGTGTGTGTGTGTATTTATATAATGAAATAGTCTTCATCCATAAAAAAGAATGAGAGTTTGCCATTTGCAACACATGGGATGGACCGGGAGGATATTATGTTTTGTGAAATAAGTTAGACCAAGGAAGGTGAATACTGAATGTTATCACTGATAAGTGGAATCTAAAATATAAAATAAAACTGGTGAATATAACAAAAAAAGAAACAAATTTACAGATATAGAAAACAAACTAGTGGTTACCAGTTGGGAGAGAAAAGTGGAGAAGGGCAGGATCAGTTCAGTTCAGTTTAATCGCTCAGTTGTGTCTGACTCTTTGCAACCCCATGAATCGCAGCACGCCAGGCCTCCCTGTCCATCACCAACTCCCGGAGTTCACTCAGACTCACGTCCATCGAGTTGGTGATGCCATCCAGCCATCTCATCCTCTGTCGTCCCCTTTTCCTCCTGCCCACAGTCCCTGGGTCTTTTCCAATGAGTCAACTCTTTGCATGAGGTGGCCAAAGTAGTGGAGTTTCAGCTTTAGCATTATTCCTTCCAAAGAACACCCAGGGCTGATCTCCTTCAGAATGGACTGGTTAGATCTCCTTGCAGTCCACAGAGCAAATAATATTTTATTAAAATATTTAAATGGAGTAAAAACTACAAAAATTTTGAATCACTATTTTATACAAATGGAATTAATATTATAAGTCAACTACATCTCAATAAAAAATTATATATATATATATTATATTACATATATATGGCATGGCTGGCATGCTGCTGTCCATGGAGTCGCAGAGTCAGACACGACTGGGTGACTGAACAAGAACAACATACAACAACAAAAAACTTAACAATCTTAGGTGTTAAGTTTTCATGCTGGATTTCCAAATTCTTCCTACCATGTTACTAGATAATTATAAATTTCACTTTTTCCTTATATAAATTATTTACAGTTCTGGTACACAGCACATTTTAGTGGGAGGCCTAAATTTTTCATGAAGACATTTGCTCCTTTCAATTAGAAGGTCCTTGAAATGGAGAAAGTAAACTGTAGTAATAAAGTATACTGCATTATAAACCCATCTGTGTTTTAAGGTATGTGTTGAAAGCGCTCAGTCATCTCTGACTCTTTGTGACCCTGTGGACTGTAGCCTGCCAGGCTCCTCTGTCCACAGGATTCTCCAAGCCAGAATAATGGAGTGGGTAGCCATTCCCTTCACTAGGGGCTCTTCCCAACCTGAGGATCCAACCCAGGTCCCCTGCACTGAAAGTAGACTCTTTACCAGCTGAGCTACCAGGGAAGCCCAAGAATACTGGAGTGGGTAGACTATCCCTTCTCTAGGGGATCTTCCTGATCCAGGAATTGAACCTGGGTCTCCTGCGTTGCAGGTGGATTCTTTACCAGCTAAGCTAGCAAGTTCTTTATCTGGATCTACAACTGCAGATGGTGACTGCAGCCATGAAATTAAAGGACGCTTACTCCTTGGAAGAAAGGTTATGACCAACCTAGATAGTATACTCAAAAGCAGAGACATTACTTTGCCGACTAAGGTCCGTCTAGTCAAGGCTATGGTTTTTCCTGTGGTCATGTATGGATGTGAGAGTTGGACTGTGAAGAAGGCTGAGCGCCGAAGAATTGATGCTTTTGATCTGTGGTGTTGGAGAAGACTCTTGAGAGTCCCTTGGACTGCAAGGAGATCCAACCAGTCCATTCTGAAGGAGAGCAACCCTGGGATTTCTTTGGAAGGAATGATGCTAAAGCTGAAGCTCCAGTACTTTGGCCACCTCATGTGAAGAGTTGACTCATTGGAAAAGACCCTGATGCTGGGAGGGATTGGGGGCAGGAGGAGAAGGGGACGACCGAGGATGAGATGGCTGGATGGCGTCACTGACTCCATGGTCATGGGTCTGGGTGAACTCCCGGAATGAGTGATGGACAGGGAGGCCTGGCGTGCTGCGATTCATGGGGTTGCAAAGAGTCGGACAGGACTGAGCGACTGAACTGAACTGAACCTTGGCTTTTTCTGTCATTCCCTTCAGATATTTGCTCAAATACTGCCTTCCCAGTGAAGTCCTCCCTAACTACCTTACCTGAAATTATAACCCCCTCTCCCTGATATTTCCTGTTCTATTACTGAATATATTTTTCTCCATTGCAATTGCCATGTTCCAATACAGTTTGTGTGTGTGAGTGTGTGTGTGTATGTGTGTGAGTGTGTGTGTGTGAGAGTGTGTGCGTGTGTGTGTGAGTGTGTGTGTGTGAGTTTTAATGTTACCAGATAAAAATGAGAATTCCTGTTAAATTTTATTTTGATATATAAGTATGTCCAAATATTGCTTGAGATCTAATTGTAACATTATTTGTTGTTTATCAAAATTTACCTTTAAATGCATTTTAATATGTAATGTATGGAACATACATTTAAAACACAATATATTATATATTCTTTAACTACACAATATTTTGGATGTATTTATACTAAAATTTATTTGCTATTTATCTGAAGTTAAAATTTAACTGGGTATTTTACCTATTTTAAATAAATTTAGCCATCTGTGGGTGCATGTGTGTTACTAACGACAATGTAATTTCTACAAGGGAATTTTTGCTGTTTTCTTCCCTAATATTGAGGTGAACAAATAAACAGAGGTGTTCAGGAGTACCTATTTAAGAGTGAATTGTTTCTTAACCTTTTATAATCTATATTTTAATGTATGTTAAATTAGAACATTAATATCTACCTACAGGTATTTTGTATTATGTGAAAGAAATAGTTAATGCAAATAGTTTTTCACAGTATCTAACAAGGTATTAAGTAACTTTTTTTTTCCATTCAGATTTGCTTTTATTTCCACGTTCAGCCTTTCAAAAGACTTCTGAGAGAATGGTAGTAAGTACCTGATAATTTTTACTTCTTTTGCATTTAAAGAATGCATTATTATTTAATGCATTAATAGATCATCATTAATATTGCCACTGTTCTTACTCCCAACAAGGGCCCCTGAATATTCAGGGTAAAGTTTTCTCAAAATCTTAACATTTTTTATATTAAAAATGTAATTAACTGCTTTCCATAACATTCAGCTCAATGGAGATTCACTTTGCTTCTGAAGGACATATTTAGCATTTATTAAGTCACTGTTGGAGTTCAAAATATTTTTCATAGAGGATCCTGCTGTGATTTATGTTGGAGAGTGTTTTGCCTATGTTCTCCTCTAGGAGTTTTATAGTTTCTTGTCTTACGTTTAGATCTTTAATCCATTTTGAGTTTATTTTTGTATATGGTGTTAGAAAGTGATCTAGTTTCATTCTTTTACAAGTGGTTGACCAGTTTTCCCAGCACCACTTGTTAAAGAGATTGTCTTTAATCCACTGTATATTCTTGCCTCCTTTGTCGAATATAAGGTGTCCATAGGTGTGTGGATTTATCTCTGGGCTTTCTATTTTGATCCATTGATCTATATTTCTGTCTTTGTGCCAGTACCATACTGTCTTGATGACTGTGGCTTTGTAGTAAAGCCTGAAGTCAGGCAGGTTGATTCTTCCAGTTCCATTCTTCTTTCTCAAGATGGCTTTGGCTATTCGAGGTTTTTTGTGTTTCCATACAAATTGTGAAATTATTTGTTCTAGCTCTGTGAAAAATACCACTGGTATCTTGATAGGAATTGCATTGAATCTGTAGATTGCTTTGGGTAGTATACTCATTTTCACTATATTGATTCTTCCAATCCATGAACATGGTATATTTCTCCATCTATTAGTGTCCTCTTTGATTTCTTTCATCAGTGTTTTATAATTTTCTATATATAGGTCTTTAGTTTCTTTAGGTAGGTATATTCCTAAGTATTTTATTCTTTTCATTGCAATGGTGAATGGAATTGATTCCTTAATTTCTTTTTCTACTTTCTCATTATTAGTGTATAGGAATGCAAGGGATTTCTGTGTGTTGATTTTATATCCTGCAACTTTACTATATTCATTGATTAGCTCTAGTAATTTTTTGGTGGAGTCTTTCAGGTTTTCTATGTATAGGATCATGTCATCTGCAAACAGTGAGAGTTTTACTTCTTCTTTTCCAATCTAGATGTCCATCAGCAGATGAATGGATAAGAAAGCTGTGGTACATATACACAATGGAGTATTACTCAGCTCTCAAAAAGAATACATTTGAATCGTTCTAATGAGGTGGATGATGCTGGAGCCGATTATACAGAGTGAAGTAACCCAGAAAGAAAAACACCAATACAGTATACTTACACATATATATGGAATTTAGAAAGATAGTAATGATAAACCTGTATGCAAGACAGCAAAAGAGACACAGATGTATAGAACAGCCTTTTGGACTCTGTGGGAGAGGGAGAGGGTGGGATGATTTGGCAGAGTGGCAGTGCAACATGTATGATACCATAAGTGAAACGAATCACCAGTCTAGGTTCGATGCAGGATGCAGGATGCTTGGGACTGATGAATGGGGATAATCCAGGGAGAGGGTGTGAGGCGGGAGGGTGGAGGTGGGGGTCGGGATTGGGAGTTTATGTACACTCGTGGCTGATTCATGTAAATGTATAGCAAAATGAATACAGTATTGTAAAGCAAAACAAACTAAAAAATAAAAATTAATTAAAAAATATTTTTCAATTTTTTGAAGGATGTAAAAATAACAGGTTTATTTTCTTTTCTCATTTGTGAAAAAATAAGATGGGCCAAAGAAATGTATAAAGGTTTGGACTGAACCTATAAAATGATACTCTCAAATGTTGTTTCTCTATTTCAGGCAGAAGTCTGTTATAGACAGGAGGAAGGTATAGATGGTGGAAATGGCTTAAAAAGCAACTGTAAACTATTTTTAAACAGCACCATTTCAAAACTTACAATTTCCTTGTTTTCTGAAATAAGTTCGATAAGAGATCAACACATCAAATGCACTTTAATACATTAAGTGCTGATTCTCTTTTATAAGGACACTCATCTAAAGAGCTGAGAGTGCTGTGATGGGGCAGAGTTGGGTCCTCTGGAAAACAAAGTGCCATCTCCTCTTTCACTAATAATATAGAGACATGGACTTTGTATATATGTCAGACATTTTGGCTTTTTTTTTTTTTTTCCAGCTCATCATCGTGGTTTCTTCAGAAATCAGGTTTACATAAGTTTAAGCAATAGGCACATGCTGGAAAGTAAGAAATATTCAGAAATTCATATAACCACACTCTAAGTTACCTGTTTTGTAAATCTGGTCATTTACAAAGTTGTTTTATTTTTCATGATTGGAGAAGAGCTGGTAAGCATCAGAAAGACTTAAAGCCAGATATGACGATTTTTCTTGTGATTATATCATTGATAAAATTAAACAGATATTTAATGTCCCATTTGGTAACATGCATTATTAATAATATTCTATTGAACAAAAGATACCAAATTAAAACAGGATATACTACACTCTGTTGGGTCAGGCAATAAAGAATCTGCCTGCAATGTGGGAGACTCAGGTTGATCCCTGGGTCGGGAATATCCCCTGGAGGAGGAAATGGAAACCCACTCCAGTATTTTTGCCTGGGAAATCCCAAGGACAGAGGAGCCTTGTGGGCTATAATCCATGGGGTTGCAAAGAGTTGGACACAATTGAGCAACTAACACTTTGACTTTGATACTATAAGGACTCATTTTTGCATTTTTACAAGTACACTTACATATCAGAATCCTCATGGTTCCTAATTTGGTATAAAAATAAATATACACTTGAGTTTTCACACAAATGACTTTAATAACAGACATACAGAAGCACTCTATTTCTGAATTTTTCAGTGCCTAGTCTCTATGGTCGAAGCAAATGAAGAAGAGAGGTTATGAGCATGCACTTCAGACTCCTGTTTAGTCCCTTCCTACTCATATAATCCTGCAAAAGCCACTTATTATCACAGTCTGACATTCACTAATGGGGGAGTATAACAGTATCAGACTCAAAGACATTTTGTGATGATATAGTGATGTAGTTCATGCAGGTTGCTCACCACCAAACTTTTTATATAGTATGTGTGCAGGCATGCTAAGCCGCTTCAGTTGTGTCTGACTCTTTGCCATTCTATGGAATGTAGCCTGCCAGGCTTCTCTGTCCATGGGGATTCTCCAGGCAAGAATACTGGGTGGGTTGCCATGCTCTTCCCCAGGGGATCTTCCAGGCCCAGGGAACGAACCTGTGTCTCTTACGCCCCTAGCATGGTAGGCAGGTTCTTTACCACTAGTGCCCCCTGGGAAGCCCTTTATATAGTATAAAACACATAATTCCAATCCTTAGTATCATTTACTTCATAAGTACATAACCCCTGTAGGGGAGCAAAATTTGCCATCCAAAAATATCTCATTAGTATGAGAATTATTTCAGTTGGAAACAATCAAGGCCCCAAGAGACTCAGGAAGAAACTTTGACCTTCCCCTTAAATGTCTGAAAGAATGTAACTGCCGCTGCTGCCAAGTTGCTTCAGTCGTGTCCAACTCTGTGCAGCCTCTCTGGCGGCCCACCAGGCTCCTCTGTCCCTGGGACTCTCTAGGCAAGAACACTGGAGTGGGTTGCCATTACCTTCTCCAGTGCACGCATGCACACCAAGTCGCTTCAGTCGTATCCGACTGTGCGACGCTATGGACAGCAGCCCACCAGCCTCCTCTGCCCAGAGGATTCTCCAGCCAAGAGTATGTAGTGGGTTGCCATTTCCTTCTCCAGAAAGAATGTAGATGGAGCACCAATTCCAGGAAAGGGGTTGTCACCACAGATAAGGACAGTGTGAACTAGGTGTGACAAACAGGGAACAACCTAGGACAGTCTTTGCTCTAAGCCCCCTCTGAGTTCATTGTCCCCACCTGGCCCAGTGAACATTCTTTCACCAAATACTTCCTTTTCCATCTCTATGTGGATTGCCTGTTTCCTCTTTGAAGTCCTAAACCACTATCCCCAACATCCTCTTCTGTCTTTAGCTCAAGATATTTAAGGTGAGGGTTATGGTCATTTTGGCAAGTATTGTTTTCCTGGGTCTCTCTTATGTATACATGTTACAAACTTTCATTTGATTTTTCTCCTCTTAAAGTGCCCATTGTTAATTTAATACTTTGATCAGCAAGTAAAACCTAGTATGGTCTTCCTCTTAACCCCACACTGAGTATGAACTCATGACCTCTTTGGCAGTTATTACTATTACTTTTATCTCATTATTTTGGTTGTTATTAAAGATACTAATGTTTTCATGTTCAGATGATCTTTCATACTACACAAATATATATGCATATGTTCCATTTTACACACACATATCTTTTACATACCATGCTTACATTTTTGAGAAGAGAACTGTCATAAATTTTAGTAGCATTTTCATATTTTAAAGGAGGAAAAATAGGCTATTTGAAAATTACTTCTATCCATGTAGTTTGCAGCATGGTGATTCCTACTCTTCTTTAGTAGAAGTTTTATACTTTGTGTAACTTCTACTGTGCTTACAAAAACTCGTGATTTAAGTAACATATATAAACGAACTTAAGTGGTATTTGCATACTAAGACTCATTTAATCATAATATTCACAATCAAGTAAAATCACTTTAGGTAAGCGAGGCTTTAATGAATGTAGTAAATTAGCTTTAATTTTCAAATGAGGGCTTTTAAAATTTGAGTAGGAAATAGAAAAAAACATGATCATTTCTTTTCAATTTTAAAGAAAATATTGGAAGATGACAAGTTTAGTTCAACCACTCTTTGTCTCTAAAAATAAAGTTTTATGACACCTTACTGACCTAATGTATAATAAATAACAGTGTAATAAATAATATTGATAGTCTATGTTAATTAGTCAAATGACTGACAGCCTTTTAAAATGATAAAATTTTAACTTCCAGTTAGTAACCATCTGATATATAAAAGCACATTCAACTGAAAATAAATCATACAACTTACATTTCCTGGAAAAATGTATCAAGCATATGCATGATAATGCATATGGGTTTCTTATACTCAGTTTATCAAGAAAATTAGTAACATGAACTCAACAGTTTCTAATTCTTTTTGAAACAAAGCAAAGATTTAACAAATAATTCAACTTAATAAGGCATAACTCATTTTATTGTACTTCACTTTATTGCTGTCTTCCAGATACTGCTTTTTTTAAAAACAAATTGCATGTTTGTGGCACTCTGCTCAAGCAAATCTATTGGTGTTATTTTTCCAACAGCATTTGCTTATTTCCTGTCTCTGTCACATTTTGATAATCCTTGCAACATTTAAACCTCTTCATTATTATTTTATTTAATATAGTGTTCTGTGAAAAGTAATATTTGATGCCACTACTGTAACTGTTGGAGGTGCCATGAACCATGCTCTTATAAGACAACAAACTTAATTAATAAATGTGTGCATTCTGACTGCTCCACCAACCAATCGGTCATTCCTCTCTCTGCTTGGACCTCTGTGTTCCCTGAGACACATTATCAAAAGTAGGCTAATAAGCAACCATACAGTGACCTCTGCGATTTCAAGTGAAAGGAGGAATCATACATCTCTCACTTTAAATCAAAAGCTCAAAAAGATTGAGTTTAGTAAGGAAGGCATTTCAAAAGCCAAGATTGACCAAAATCTAGGCTTCTTGTGACAAATGGTTGGTCAAGTTGTGAATGCAAAAGAAAAGTTCTTAACAAAATTTAAAATGTTACTCCAGTGAACAAACAAATGATTAAAAAAAAATTGAAACACCTTACTCCTGATGTGGAGAAAGTTTCAGTGGTCTGAATAGAAGATCAAACCACACACAACATCTCTGTAAGCCAAAGCATAGTCCACAGCAAGGCCCTAACTCCTTTCAACTATATGAAGGCACAGAGAGGTTAGGGAAAAATCTACAGAAGGAAAGTTAGAAGCTGGCAGAGGCTGACTTATGAGGTTTAAAGAAAAAGGCCATCACCGTAACACCAGAGTGCAAGGTGAAACAGAATGAACTGGTGTAGAAATTGCGGCAAGTTATTCAGATAAATCTAAAATAATGAATAATAGTAATAGTGGCTACACTAAAAAAATACATTTTTGATGTTGATAAAATAACCCTCTGTTTGAAGAAGATGCCATCTAGGACTTTCATGGTGAGAGAAAAGCCAATGCTTGGCTTCACAATTTCAAAGGACAGACTAACTCTTTTGTTATGAGCTAGTATAACTGGTGACTTGAAGCTGAATCCAAAATTTCTGGGGTTCCTAAGGATGCTAGTAAATGTATTCTGCCTCTGCTCTAAAAATGAAACGATGCAGCCTAGATATGGCACATCTGTTTACAACATGATTTACTAAATATTTTAAGTCTACTATTGAGATCTAAAGCTCAAAAAATAAAAAGATTTATTTCAAAAGATTACTATTCATCACAAATGCACCTGGTCACTCAGGAGCTCTGACGGACCTGTACAATAAGATTCATGTTGTTTTCATGCCTGCAAACACCACATCCATTCTGCAGCCCATGGATTCAAGAAGTAATTTTGACTTTCAAGTCTCATGACTTAAGAAACACATTTCATAAGGCTATAGCTGCCATAGATCATAACTCTTCTGATGTATCTGGCCAAAGTCAATCAAAAACCTTCTAAGAAGGCTTCACCATTCCAGATGTCATGAAGATCATCAGTGACCCAAGGTAAGATGTCAAAATAGCAATATGAACAGAAGTTTGGAAAAGTTGATTCCACTTCTCATGAATGACTTTCAGGGGTTCAAGACTACAGTGAAGGAAGTCATTACAGATGTGGGAGAAGCAGCAAGGCAAATAGAATTAGAAGCGGAGCTTGAAGAAGTGACTGAATCACTGCACTCTCACAATAAAACCTTAGTGGATGAGGAGTTGCTTTTTTGGATGAGCAAAGAAAGCAGTTTCTTGAGATAGAATCCACTTCATGGGAAATAGATGGGGAAACAGTGTCAGACTTTATTTTGGGGGACTCCAAAATCCCTGCAGATGGTGATTGCAGCCATGAAATTGAAATACACTTACTCCTTGGAAGAAAAGTTATGACCAACCTAGAGAGCACATTCAAAAGCAGAGACATTACTTTGCCAACTAAGGTCCGTCTAGTCAAGGCTATGGTTTTTCCAGTGGTCATGAATGGATGAGAGAGTTGGACTGTGAAGAAATCTGAGCACTGAAGAATTGATGCTTTTGACCTGTGGTGTTGGAGAAGACTCTTGAGAGTCCCTTGGACTGCAAGGAGATCCAACCAGTCCATTCTGAAGGAGATCAGCCCTGGGATTTCTTTGGAGGGAATGATGCTAAAGCTGAAACTCCAGATCTTGGCTACCTCATGTGAAGAGTTGACTCATTGGAAAAGACCCTGATGCTGGGAGGGATTGGGGGCAGGAGGAGAAGGGGACGACAGAGGATGAGACGGCTGGATGGCATCACGGACTCAATGGACGTGAGTTTGAGTGAACTTCGGGAGTTGGTAATGGACAGGGAGGCCTGGCGTGCTGCGATTCATGGGGTCGCAAAGAGTCAGACACGACTGTGTGACTGAACTGAACTGAACTCCTGGTGAAGACACTATAAAGACTATTGAAATGACAACAAAGATCTAGAATACTACATAAACTTATGTGATAAAGCAGCAGCAGCTTTTGAAAGAACTGACTTTAATTCTGAAAGAATTTCTGAGGGCAAAATGCTATCAAACAGAACTGCACGCTACAGAGAAATTGCTCACGAAACAATTGATTGATGTATAGAAGACTTAGTGTTGTCTTATTTTAAGAAACTGCCATAGTCTCCCCAGCCTTCAGCAACTACCACCGTGATCAGTGTGCAGCCATCATTACTGAGGAAAGACCCTTCTCCAACAAAAAGATTTTGATTCACTGAAGGCTCAAATGATGATTAGCAAGTTTTAGCAATAAAGCATTTTTAAATTAAGGTTTATACATATTTTTAGGCTTAATGCTATTTCACATTTAATAGACTACAATATTATGTACTCATAACTTTTATAGGCAATGAGAAACTGAAAAATTAGTGTTACTTAGTTTATTGCAACATTAAATGTATTACAATATTAGATTTATTGCAGTGTCATGCCCAACCCACAGTACTTACAGGGTACGCCTATATATTTTAGCCACCTATCTATATGTGATGGTAAGAATATAATTTTTAATAATATGGAGGAGCTGAGTCAGAAGACCTCTGTTTCAATTCTGGAACTGCAGTTGCTCTGTAATCTTGGGTAAATTATTTAACTCATTTAATACTCACTTTTCTCATCTTTAAAACAATGATAACAGTACCTAACTCATATATTTATTGAATTATGTAATAAATGCTTGATGATCTTAAGTAAAAGTACTTTAAAGTACTTACTTTAAAAGTACTTTAAACATTTTAGCTATTGTCATGATCACTACTATTATTTGGTAGAAGGAAAAGCATATCTTTATGAATATACTTCTTGATATTTTGTGCACTAATATGGGAATTGTTTAAGAGAAGAGTTACAGGGTATGTCAGACCTCCGATATCAACCACAGGTAGATAATCTCCTTTATATCCACTCTTGCAAAAATCACATAAACCCTGTATCTTCCAAACCTGAGACTGACAAAAATGTCTGGCTTGTCCCAGATTACATTATAGGTGCCTGGAGTACTTAATCAACAAACATGTGTCCCATAAAACTATTGTGGTTCTCAACCACCTCTAACTTCCTCACTGTGAAACCTAATTTTCATACCCATATTTAGATGTTACTCTAGTCCAGTGGTCAATCTACTTTGCAGAAAAGCAGATATCTTTAATGAGACAACCCAGTTTCCAATACCTTGAAACAGGTTAAAAGTGGTTTATGCTTCTAGATTTTTGCAGTGTCACGATTAAACTGAGCCGAAGTACAAACCCATTTCAAATTGACTTACTGTCATTCAAATTAGTTTAAACTAGTTTAGATTATGAGTGTATTTTCTCATTCTATTTAAAAACACATTTCAATATAAACTATTTCAACATTTAATGTTATTACACATTAAAATTTTTAAATTAAATTATATTAAAAGCTTCCACATCACACTGGCATATTTGCCTCTTCCAAAAACCTTGTCGAGATAGTACGTAACCATTAGTTGCATTTTATAAATGAAGATCAAAGGATAAGATACAATTCCTATTTTTGGACTACTAGGCACAAATGTGTGCATGCGCATACACACACATCTAAAACAAGAGGATAATAACTATGTGGTAGGCAGCTAACAGTCTTTACCAATCAAAAGTTTAATTTTCAACCTGTTACCAATTTCTGTCTTTACAGGAATCATGAAATCACTAAAACTTCTATAGATTTGTCCATAACCTCAAGCCCAAGTCACAAGGTTCTCAAACCATCCCAAGTTTTTCTCATATTTTCTGTGAAAATATTTTTAACATTTTACAAAAGATATTTATAAATACTGATAGTAGAAATACAGACTACCTACAGTCTACATGCTGAATGAATGTGAAATATGAGAAATTTTTTCTTTGGGCAATAGATCATAGTGACCCTTCACGTCAAAATCAGTTTTACAAAGAATCATTATTGCATTGACCATGTAGAAGAGCTGTTAATGAGCAAGCAAATACATGCAGCAACTCATACACACAGAGAAAGATACACACTGGAGCTTCCTTGACTCTTCTGATATCTATCAGTTCAGTTCAGTTGCTCAGTTGTGTCTGACTCTTGCGACCCCATGAATCACACCATACTAGGCCTCCCTGTCTATCACCAACTCCCGGAGTTCACTCAAGCTAACGTCCATCAAGTCACTGATGCCATCCAGCCATCTCATCCTCTGTCGTCCCCTTCTCCTCCAGCCCCCTAGCCCAGTCCCTCCCAGCATCAGAGTCTTTCCCAATGAGTCAACTCTTCACATGAGGTGGCCAAAGAATTGGAGTTTCAGCTTCATCAGTCCTTCCAATGAACACCCAGGACTGATCTCCTTTAGGATGGACTGGTTGGATCTCCTTGCAGTCCAAGGGATTCTCAAGAGTCTTCTCCAACACCACAGTTCAAAAGCGTCAATTCTTCAGTGCTCAGCTTTCTGCACAGTCCAACTCTCACATCCATACATGACCACAGGAAAAACCATAGCCTTGACTAGATGGACCTTTGTTGGCAAAGTAATATCTCTGCTTTTCAATATACTATCAAGGTTGGTCATATCTTTCTTCCAAGGAGTAAGTGTCTTTTAATTTCATGGCTGCAATCACCATTTGCAGTGATTTTGGAGCCCAAAAAAATAAAGTCTGATACTGTTTCCCCATCTATTTCCCATGAAGTGATGGGACCAGATGCCATGATCTTCGTTTTCTGAATGCTGAGCTTTAAGCAACTTTTTCACTCTCCTATTTCACTTTCATCAAGAGGCTTTTCAGTTCCTCTTCACTTTCTGCCATAAGAGTGGTGACATCTACATATCTGAGGTTATTGATGTTTCTTCCAGCAATCTTGATTCCAGCTTGCGCTTCCTCCAGCCCAGCGTTTCTCATGATGTACTCTGCATAGAAGTTAAATAAGCATGGTGACAATATACAGCCTTGACGTACTCCTTTTCCTATTTGGAACCAGTCTGTTGTTCCATGTCCAGTTCTGTTGCTTCCTGACCTGCATATAGGTTTCTCAAGAGGCAGGTCAGGTGGTCTGGTATTCCCATCTCTTTCAGAATTTTCCACAGTTTATTGTGATCCACACAGTCAAAGGCTTTGGCATAGTCAATAAAGCAGAAATAGATGTTTTTCTGGAACTCTCTTGCTTTTTTGATGATCCAACAGATATTGGCAATTTGATCTCTGGTTTCTCTGCCTTTTCTAAAACCATCTTGAACATCTGGAAGTTCATGGTTCACGTATTGCTGAAGCCTGTTTTGGAGAATTTTGAGCATTACTTTACTAGTGTGTGAGATGAGTGTGATTGTGCGGTAGTTTGAGCATTCTTTTACATCGCCTTTCTTTGGGATTGGAATGAAAACTGACCTTTTCTAGCTCTCTATATAGATAAACAATTCTGAAGCAGAAAATAATTATGAAATTTAATAAGTGGAAAAGGATTTTAGGGTTATTAATTTAAAGGACACTCTTTAAGTCAGTTTTTAACTTTTTGCATCATAAGAATTTCACAAGACATTTTTTGTCCTGTTCAAATTTGATTCTTGGGATAAAGGTGTGTGTATTTTCAAAATGTTACAAAACAGAAAATGGAGGCATAGGGAAAGCTTGCACAATTAAATGGAGAAAATTAGTTAAAATCATTGCTTTAAGCAAGAGGAAGACTTTAGTTAATATGGATCAGCCCCATCTTCACTTATATCTTGCAAATATGGCACTTATAATATTTAACTAATTCTAGGAGCAAATAAAAACATTTTATCTTTCTCGTTTAAGAAACATTGACCGTGCTGCTAGGTATGGTACATAAACATTATTTCTTCTTTACTTAAAATTTGTTGATAGAGAAGCAATCTCCAAAATGCTGGCAAATACCACTTTCATAGTTAAAGCAGTTATCTATGTGCTGTGGAGTTAGAGGTGTTATCATACTGAAGATGTAAATTTGATTGTTATGCAAGTTGTTGGTGAGGGAGAATTTATATATGAGACTTTACTATTTTTCCCACAACACATATAATTTATCTAAATAATTTATAATTAACCAGTCAGCCTTATTAAAACTCTGAGAAACTAATGATAAAATTGAATAGGCCTTTAATTTATGGCCAGTAAACCACCTTTCAGGATAACAAAACATACAGACAAGAAGATTAATTAATGCAATAGTGAATAAGCTGTCTTGGTTGTTTTAAGCATTTCTGGCTTTAAGGCAAAGATGTGGGCTCATGATTTCAGTTTCTTCAAGTTCTTAAATATAGTCACCTTTGAAAAGTTGTATTGGGAGTTATTATCCATATTTCACTGGGACATACAGAGAAAACAAAAACTTACTTCTAAGAACTTACAGGCTAACGTTTTAAGAATGTAACACTTTATTTTATATTATATACAATTAGTCTCTAATTTTTGTAACTTGAAAATTTATTGGTTGTGCATAAGGTTAGAAGTGCCTAATCTAAACACACTTACTCTAAATATGCTTACCATCGTCCTGACCTCACACAGTCCCATATATAAGCCTCTGAGCCTCAGTGAGCTTTAATGAGTTGGGGATGGGGAGCAGAGAAGAAAGAGGAACCAAAAGTAGATTTCTATGAATAATAGGGTCCATTTTTATTTTTGTTGTTATGGAGGTGAATATACAGATGGAAACAATAGCTAGAGTCTCTAAAAAGTCTAGTTATGTCCATTTAACATTTTATTAAATACTTAGAATTTGTCTCCCACTGCACTAGACATTTAGAGTTTAAGGTTGAAAAAAAATGAGTATCTTGCCCCCTCAAAGAGCTCAGTGCTGAAATAAGTATAACAAAGTGTTTCTGGAAGGATAGTGACTGCTACCCACAGAAGCACACTACCATGGCAATGCAAATAAGAATTTGTCCTTGGTAAACAGAGGGAAGACTTGCTGAAGGACTGACGTATGATTCAGACCTTGCATTGTGTAATAGTTAAGCATGTAAAGAGACTGTTAAACAGAAAGGTTCACAAATGGCATGATGGTCATGAGTATAAAACTTTCAATTTTTGGCTATAATTTTTCTCAATAAAATTAGTGTTACATGTAATGTCATATTCTAGACTGGATCCTGGGACAGAAAAAGGACTAAAGTGAAAAACACTTGTAAAATCAAATAGAACCTGGCAGTTAGGTAATGGCAATTGGTTACTGGGTTTGTTTTAGCTGTGTTTATGAGGGTCGATCTCTTCCTTATAGTGCTAGCTTACTGTTGGCTGTCACTCCACAGCAACAGCTTGCAGTGGCTTCTACCTATTGTGCACCTTGTATCTGAAAGGGTGATGTCAACCAAACACATTTTCCAATTTCAGTGGGTTCCATGGGACCTAGTAATGGAAATATTTGGACTTCAGAAAAGTAAGTTGATAACAAATTCATTAAAACACATGGAGTTTATAAATTAAAAAAAAACAACCTTGAAAAAGTTTTCACTACATTTGAAAAAGTCCTAAAAAACAACATACCAAGAAAAAGTTGTGAACCTAAAAGCAACTTTTCCAAGATGTTACTAATTAAAACAACTTCTTATAAATTATGCCAGAGGAAAGCCTGAATTGTCTTTCTAGTTCCTATATTTAAATATTCTCAGTAATTTAAGAAATACTGCCACCATACATAAAGCATTATGGAAATGAGCAGACAAAAATAAAACATAATGTTCTCAATTTTGGATTATTGTTATGAATATATTTATATAAACCTCTTAATATAAATATCATATTGTATCTTCATTTTGAAGTTATGATTTGGGTAATATATATCTTAAAATATTCCTCTAAATGAGTATGGTTTTTCCAGTAGTCATGTATGGATGTGAGATTTGGACTATAAAGAAGGCTGAGTGCTGAAGAATTGATGCTTTTGAACTGTGGTGTTGGAGAAGACTCTTGAGAGTCCCTTGGACTGCAAGGAGATCCAAACAGCCCATCCTAAAGGAGATCAGTCCTGGATGTTAATTGGAAGGAATAATATTGAGCTGAAACTCCAATACTTTGTCCACCTGATGCAAAGAGCTGACTCATTTGAAAAGACTCTAATGCTGGGAAAGATTGAAGGCAGGAGGAGAAGGGGATGACAGAGGATGAGATGGTTGGATGGCATCACCGAGTCAATGGACATGAGTTTGGGTAAGCTTTGGGAGTTGGTGATGGACAGGGAGACCTGGCGTGCTGCAATCCATCGGGTCACAAAGAGTCGGACACGACTGAGTGACTGAACTGAACTGAACTGAAACTTTATAAACTAGAAGTCACAAAAATTCCTGGATTTGTCTCTGCAGCAGAATCACTAAAAATGACTGATAGGAAGTTAAAACAATGAAATTTGTTATAAAAACTCAAATGCCCATAATTACAAAATGTGTTTTATGAGGAATATTTTGCATACAAAGAGCAAAGGTGGTCTGTGTCTGATTAAGAACAAAGTCTGTGTTATGTGAACAAATGGCAAAAGTGTGTATTTCATGAGGCCTGTGTTCCTTATGTGAGAACGAGCATTTTCGGAGATTTAACTGGATGGATATCAGTCCCTTAACTCCGATGCATCATTTCCTAGAAACTTGAGGGTAACTGAAGACAAGCTATTGAAGCTGCTTATAGAATGGATCTCTAAAAACAAAAGACTGTGAAACAATAAGGGTTTCTTACTTAGACTGACCTTGATTTCCTGAGTTTTCTTCAAGCAACTATATGCTATAAAACTCTACTCACAGATCACTTCCTGACCATATGTCTCAACTGCAAAGATAACTCAAGAGGAACACTAAGTCCTGATTTTCAGAGCAGAACACAGCATTAGGAAACAGCTTGTCACATATATGAGAAACATGACTGGTAAAGAAGACCGGGTGGTCTAGTGGTCACCATGCAATCTCTGTAGCCAGATAGCCAAGCTTGTATGTGAGCTCCACCACCGAATATGCCAGGGCTTTGAGCAAGTTACTCAGTCTCTCTGTGACTAGATTTCCTCATCTGCATAATGGGTATAATGATATAACCTATCTCAAGTTGTGATGAGGGTTAACTGAGTCAGTACTCATACAGTACTTAGGATAATACCTGGAAGATACTATAAAACTGTGTTTTTGTTTTTTAGTTAAAAACTCACTAATCAAGTTATTAACTGGTGGGAAGAAATAAAGAAACTTGAGAGTCAAGATCATTATTTTGAAAAATCTAAATTGCCTTTCTACAAAAAAGGACCTGGTCTAAACTCAGTTAAAAAAAATAAAAAATGCCAGTATAAGCTAGATAAGAGTCAGAGCCATATATACAGGGATTTTAAAATCTATTTCTCCATACTGGTCTCCCACTCTACCTTTATTGAGGTAACTACTTTAATGTGTTTAATTAATATTTTATTTTGCAAAATTGACATCACTGTTTTATGTGTATGTCTTTAATTTGAAAAATGTTGCTGTATCATATACCTTATTATATGTCTTACTTTTTTTCAATAATCAGCATGCTATGAATATTTACCAGTGTTGTTTGCTATACCGCTAAACCACTTCTTTCAAACATTTAGTAATAGTTGCAATGGTACCCCACTCCAGTACTCTTGCCTGGAAAATCCCATGGACGGAAGAGCCTGGTGGGCTGCAGCCCATGGGGTCACTAAGAGTCGGACACTACTGAGCAACTTCACTTTCACTTTTCACTTTCATGCACTGGAGAAGGAAATGGCAACCCACTCCAGCGTTCTTGCCTGGAGAATCCCAGGGACGGGGAAGCCTGGTGGGCTGCCGTCTATGGGGTCGCACAGAGTCGAACACGACTGAAGCAACTTAGCAGCAGCAGCAGCATGGTGTGCATCAGTTCATTTTATCCATTTTGCTCTTCAAGTGACAGACACACAGTTTCACAGGCAGACATTTGAGAAAAAAAATGTGTTTATCCTTCATAAAAACTGTAGGGACATCTATATGCTTCTAAGTAAAGGAAGATATATGCATATGACAGGTACATTTTGGAAAGGAATCTTTTACCAACTACACAGTTTAAGTAATAGCTCCTTGTGTTAATGTATGTGTTTCTCACAAATGATTCTTCTATGATTTCTTTACACGCACACTTTTAGATTTTTTGCTTTGTTTCTAATGAGTTTATTCATGTCATGTATATAAATTTTTCTACTAAAATTTCCCCTTTGGAAACAGGCTGTTGAACATTTTACATAATAATCACTAACTTACTTTAGACACTGAAAGGTCTCTTACCAGTCAGTCATCTATTTTTTAACTGATCTGCAGTATCCTTGGTTAGGAAGGTATTGATTTTCTAAACTGTGAATTTTCAAATTCACAAAGTTGCAATGAAACTCAAATTATCTCATATGCCATCCATGAATATGCATTGGTTGTTTAGAAATTGCTTTTGCTAACTTGTATATAAACCTACATATATGAATACATGCACACATACTGTAAATGCATATCTGTATATTTTTCTGAATCATTTGAGAGGAGGCTGCAGAAACTATGCTCCTCTACTCTTAAACATTTCACTGTGTATGTCCTAAGGGCAAACAAGTGATCTTATATAACTACAGTAAACTTTTCAAAGTCAGAGAATAACATTGATTCAATACTTTCTAACCTACAATCCATTTTTAAACACTGTCAGCTAGCCTGATAATATTCTTTAAATGTCTTACCATTCCCAATCTGGGATCACACACTGCATTTTGTTACCATGCCAAATGACAAAAATAATACAGTGAAGTCCTGTGTTTGATGTCCTTCATTCAAGAGAAAAACAGCACATGGTTGGGAAAGTGAGGTACCTCATGGGAAGTGGAGCACTGTTCCTGAGGAGTTAATCCACCCCTCTAACCAATTACCTTCAGTTTGCTTCTTTAATTCTTGGACAGGATTTTCAATTAAAACAGAAATCAATAGATTCTTATATTCTAGTTTTATAGCTGTTTGTCTCTGGAATGCTTTTCTTTCCCTTTGAGTCCACAGTTTCAATTAGCTTAGGGGAGAAAACTTAAAACAAAAAGCTCTTATCAGGGACTGCCCTGTCAGTCCAGTGGTTAAGACTTTGCCTTCCAATTCAGAGGATGTGATTTCAAACCCTGGTCAGGGAGCTAATGTCCTACATGCTTCCCTGCCTAAACAACAACAATAACAAATCCAAAGCATAAAACAGAATCAATATTGTAACAATTCAAGAAATACTTTAAAAAACTGGTCCACATCAGAAAAGAAAAAACTATCTTTTTTTCCTTTTGTTTTTCTTATTTATTATTATTATTATTTACTTTACAGTATTATATTGGTTTTGCCACACATCAACATGAATCCGCCACGGGTGTACATGTATTCCCAATCCCAAACCTCCCTCCCACCTACCCCCCGCCACACACCATCCTTCCGGGTCATCCCAGTGCACTAGCCCCAAGCATCCTGCACCCTGCATCGAACCTAGACTGGCAATTTGTTTCTTATATGATATTATACATGTTTCAATGCCATTCTCCCAAATCATCCCACCCTCTCCCTCTCCCTCTCCCACAAACAAAATCTCAAAAATATACAAGCAACTCCTGCAGCTCAATTCCAGAAAAATAAACGACCCAATCAAAAAATGGGCCAAAGAACTATAGACATTTCTCCAAAGAAGACATACAGATGGCTAACAAACACATGAAAGGATGCTCAACATCACTCATTATCAGAGAAATGCAAATCAAGACCACAATGAGGTACCATTTCACGCCAGTCAGAATGGCTGCGATCCAAAAGTCTACAAGCAATAAATGCTGGAGAGGGTGTGGAGAAAAGGGAACCCTCTTACACTGTTGGTGGGAATGCAAACTAGTACAGCCACTATGGAGATCAGTGTGGAGATTCCTAAAAAGCTGGAAATAGAACTGCCTTATGACTCAGCAATCCCAGTGCTGGGCATACACACCAAGGAAACTAGAATTGAAAGAGACACATGTACCCCAATGTTCATCGCAGCACTGTTTATAATAGCCAGGACATGGAAGCAACCTAGATGTCCATCAGCAGATGAATGGATAAGAAAGCTGTGGTACATATACACAATGGAGTATTACTCAGCTATTAAAAAGAATACATTTGAATCAGTTCTAATGAGGTGGATGACGCTGGAGCCGATTATACAGAGTGAAGTAAGCCAGAAAGAAAAACACCAATAGAGTATGCTAACACATATATATATGGAATTTAGAAAGATGGTAACGATAACCCTGTATGCAAGACAGCAAAAGAGACACAAATGTATATAAAAACTATCTTTAAAAAAAAAAAAATTTCTTATCAGGTTCTGAGTATCAGCCTCCAATCTGGCAAACTTCTGATCATAGAACTACTTAGAAAATCCTTTCCAAACCTGGCAAAGGTTTCAGCTGGTACAAATAACAAATATACCTTGTGGTACTGAATAAACGCTTGGAGGAAAAAGGCATCCCCACTACCCTCCAAAGATCCAGAGCCACTCCCAAAGATAGAAAAAGACAGACTCAGGCAAGTCCCCCAGAACTGGCCACAGTTGGTAAGACCCTACTTGCAAATGGAGTACAACCCATATTTCTGTCCAGCCTTATTTTGGGGGCTCCAGACCTGATGCCTGAGCTGCCTGCATATGTAAGAACCCAACAACCTGTGTGCTCTAGGCAGGGAGAAAACCAAGCCAAGCTCACAGAATACAAAGGAGACAAACACGAAGGAAACTGCTGTTCCTGGGAGAGAGAAAGAACCAACAAGTGGGCATTCCAAAACCAAATCTGTAAGAGTATGAATTTGGAAAGGAAGAGACAGTGTTAAAAGTCACCTTTTCTGGATTTTCCAGAGGTCTGGAAGAGCTGACTCTGGTAAGAACTCTCACCCTGCACAGGCTTCTTCCAGGTTTCCAGGATGCCATCATTAGGTTCTAGAACAACTTGTGCTTAAAGAACAGAGTGTAGCTCTCCTATCTACCAAAATTTGATAAGGTTTTCTATTCATTTTAATTTTAGTTTCATCTTGGTTGCTTAAGGGAATAACTGGTAGCAGTTTACCACAGAAACCCAGGGATTCCTACCAACCCATAAACTTTCAAGGACAAACTTTTATGTATGTTTTATATATGCTCCTCACTGTTTGATGAAAGAATTTCAAATATAAAAATAAGAAAGAAATGGCAGAATCCTGCAGTAATGGAACTAAACTACAGGTTTCAATAAAAGCTCATCAAGTTATAGTTTAATGGGAAATACAAAAATAGATAAAAGTAACAAACATACTTAGGCACACATATAAATTCACATATGTTTGTATCTATTTTTATATTTCTCCTCTGATCCATCCAATAATATTTTACAATGTGTTAAAACAAGTCCTTCCCTCTTTCCTTTAGAATGAATGGACTCTTTGTAGTTCTTATTCTGATTATATTTTAGAGTAAGTTTATTGTGTTCCTCAAAAAAATTCAACAGGAATTTTGATTGGGATTGCTTGAGTTTGTTTGTAACTATATGAAAGTAGAATTAGATAAATCCTGAGATAAGAAGTCCAAAGATCAGGATCTTAATACTGGCTACATAATTAGATAGATAAATCATTAAGGGCAGTTTACATTCTAAATAAACTGTACTCTTCTCACCTGTAAAATGAGTATAATAATATGTTACAAAATATTGTCAAAATAAACAAATGAAAATTATGATTATTATTTATAAATATATTTTTCTCCTCCTTTCAAATTATTTTCCAGTTATTTCCTATGTATCACAAAAAAACAAATCCCAGTTATCTGGACCTAAATAAATCTAAATAAACACACTCATAGGATGATGACCTCATTTATTTCATGTTTAACTGATGTGAACTGCGGTATTCAAATTATAGAGCATCTCTAAATTCAGATCTTTATCCTTATATTTTAATTTAAAAACTTTAGCATCTTTAAATTATATATAGTGTGGATTTATCTATAAAGCTGTGCTTTATATCTAGAGAAAGCATGAATTATCTAACCATATCATTACTTTAACAATTTTAGAAACTAAAATAATGGAGAAGTAACAGAAGAGACAAACAGACCTACTAAATTAAAAATAACAAATAGAACATGTACGTGTTTTTTAAGTGTTCCAAGCAATCATTCTCTAAGGTTCTTAGTGACTAAGAAATTTTGTCCTTCACATTGCTGGGTCATATTTGTTATGGTAATGAATGCATTTAGTCCTCAAATTGAAAAAAAGTGTATACTGCTTCTTTTTATAATAAGATTTATTTTTATTATGTAGTCCTTTGTTAATCTTAACTGGGAGATGGTTTTCTTCACATATTATTGGATCCACATTTAGAAGGGCCTGCTTTACAAAGTACTGACTGATAATGTTTTCCAATCAACAAAGCCCTTGAAACTGTTCAGCTTGTTAGACATCTGCTATTGAAGAGTGCATCCAGCTCTGAAAACAAGATGCAAGGAAACACAGCCCTCATTTTCTCCAGCAGTTAGTTGCTCAAAAGACTATAGCCATTTCAAGAGGTGCTAGACTTGCATGCCTAAGGCTTGATCATGCTAACAATGAAGAAGTATAATGAGCATTTATGATTTGAAGAGTTTCAAAAGGATGCAAATCAGTATCCTATCTACAAGGATAAAAATATCCCATCAAGTTAAAGAGCAATTTTGTAGATTTTAAGCTTATCATGAGCATTAAAAAAGAAACAAACCAACAGTGTTTACTACCCTTGCTGAGAGTATATCGCATCAGTTAATTTCCCCAATGGGAGAGTACTTCAGAAATATCAAGGACTCTTATAATTCTTAACAGAGTACACAAGTAGGGCAGGGAGTCACGATAACAGTTGAGAAATGTTATCCCAGAAAACAGGGTATACATTTAACTGTCAAAGTTGAGAGCAAGGAGATGCCATCCATATTATCTTCATTCATTTTCTACTGCGTGTAACAAACTACCGCAAACCTAGCTACCCAAAACAACGTCCAACAATTCTGATTCAGTTCTGCCCGTGAGAAGGCTGGGCAGGTGAGTCTGGGCTCCCTCCTCAGGGAATCCCAAGGCCAAAGTCAAGAGGACAGCCAGGCATAGCCCTTATCTGGACACTCTGGGGAAGAATCCGTTTCCAAGTTGACTCTCAACTGTGTCAGAATTCAGTTCCTTACAGCTGTAGGACTGAGGAGGAACAGAAGAGAAAGAAGTCACCAAATCTCTCCCTAATAAGACAGGATAAGTAAATAGTAGCAAAGTACACCACTCAAAATATCACGACTGCATGTGCATGCACACATATGTGTGTGCACACACACACAGACAAACCTGCCTAATAGCCCATACCTTTTTTTTTTACTGTGCTTTTCTGATAACTGAC
Organism: Aepyceros melampus; assembly: GCA_006408695.1. NCBI lineage: Eukaryota > Metazoa > Chordata > Mammalia > Artiodactyla > Bovidae > Aepyceros > Aepyceros melampus. The sequence goes on along the minus strand of SJXQ01004946.1, from coordinate 263,520 downwards.
CTCCCACACCCTTAATAGCTTTCTTTTGTCTTTAGCTGGAGATGGTATTTAAGATGGTGTCTTGGGCCATTTAGGGGAGTCACTCCGTTTTCCTGAGTCTCTCTTCTGTACACAGGAGATAGGCAGGTTATTATACTTCTGTTTATTTTTCTCTTCTAATGGGTCTTTTATTACAAGCCATCCCAGCCAAGAACCTAGAAGGGTAGATGGAAAGTTGTTTTCCTCCCTTTTAACAGAAATTTCTTATTCTTCCCTCGCTCTTCCAGCCTACCTTTATTTACCTCAGATGCTCCATCTGCCACCTCTACGGAAGCATCTGAATGAATGACACTCAATAATTTTCTTTAAACTGAAGAACAAGACTATCAACCCCCCTTCCAGTCCAGGTGTCTACTCAAGCAGGCACATCCAGAGTTGCTGCCATGAAAGTGCCTGCTACTCTTACATACCATGTCTATTTTTAGTGGCACAATGCAAACATCATTTCAGGAGTTGATAAAAGTTAAATAACTTCCTACTACATTACCATTAAAGCATTTTATAATACCATAAAAGAGGCACTAATTAGTACACAAAATCAGGGACTTTTTTGTCTTCTGTTACAGAAATCATGAAAAATTTCATATTTAGTATCATTCTTGATGTGTTAGAGAGAACTATAGACCACTCATAAACTAATTTTGCAGAGCCCACACATTCACGGATCATTAATGGTATGTATTTACACTGTAAATATTTTTCAAAAGGATATACTGAAGTTGTTTTATTTTTTTTTCATTTTTGCTACATAGTCAGAATCATAATCATAGGTTCCATAAGTGGGCCTCCAGTTTTCTACAAATGTTTCACATCAGTAACAATTAAACTTTTCTTCAAAAGTAAATGATTTTTTAGAAAGACAGTTTCCAAGGGGAATGATAGTAAGTCCTCATTAGTTACCTATTTTATTCATAGAAGTTTATATATATATATATACACACACATATATAT